>JXTB01000639.1:156742-170441 GCA_002914805.1 Parasponia andersonii | reverse complement strand
TATATATATATATATATATATATATATATATATATATATATATCAATACGAAACTAGACACCTTCATGTAAGGTTAGGATGTGTCAAATTCTTCAAAGCTTATCTAATTAAAAGACAATAAGCTGTCAATTTTGTCATGGAACTTTAAATCTCCTTCTTACTACTTCAGCATATATGTTTAGACTGGCAAATCCTACTTACGCTTTGGTTCTATCTCTGATCCGGTTATTTTGCTTTTACTTTTCAATCTCTCTCATCGTAACATCCGCCACTTTTTATATTTACTTAATTTTTGTCTCTAGTATTTGTCTTATATTTTCTTAAGCTATTTCTCTTCTCAAATCAATATGTGCCATCTTCATACGCCCATATAAATATATATATATATATATATATATATATATATAACTTATATTGTATATCTATATACAAATATACTTAAAATATATTTAAATACATATATCTAGAGGTATCACTTGAGTGGATCATCTATAGCCTTAAATAACATAGGGTCAGGCACGATACGATATAGATTTTTTTGCGGATTTGGACTGAACCTAGCCCTTAAGAGGCTTAGGTTGGGCTGACTTTTACTTCCTAGGTCTAAGCATGTTAAGGGTCATGGACTACACTACCATAATTTTTTTTGTTACTATATATATTTACATTAAAAATATAAACAAAAAAATAAATATTACTTATGAAATTAAATTTTTCTATATATTGTCTAACAAAAAATATTTTTTTAAAAAAAATAAATTTTCTCATAAAAAATGATTGCCTTTTTAAGACTCAATATGGCTGGCCTTATAAGGTTAAGGGCTAGTGCTGGCCTAGCATTTCTGCAAATGGGTTGAGCTTATCACGGTCCTGTATTGTATAGGGCCGGCACAAATCATGGCTAGCCTGGCCTGGCCCTGGAGGGCTTGTACTATAAAAGGTAAGGCTGACATGACAACCCATTTGATACCTCTATATCTATTTATCTAGTACTAATAACAATAATAATAATAATTTAAATAAATTGTTATTATTATGTTGTAGATTTTGAGATATAAACTATTCCCTAAATTATTATCATACATTCTATTATTTTTATGGTGCTTATTAACCAATAATTATTAACTATATTATTATATATGATCCGCATGATGTGTTGTTGACTAGTGTATTCAATTACCTGTGTTAAATTCTGTCATATATATTCCTGACATAATAGAAGGTCTTAACTCTTTCATCAGAAATCTAATTATCTAACGGGTTAAGTAGACAGTTATCACTTTTTTTAAATGTTTAACTAAATTTACCATCACTATTATATTCTACCACTTTTATGAGGGAATTAGTCAAGAATCTATCAATAATTCATCAAAAATTCGTCAAGATTACCACTGACATCAAGAATTTATCAATAATTTGTGAAAAGTTTATCAAAAATTCATTTAAAACAAGTAACATGGTGGTAGATTTAATTAATGAAGAAAAAAATGGTATTCATCTAATTTATTCCTATCTAACAACCTAGTCCTATATTGATATTTTTATTTTTCTTTTATTTTGACAAAATGGTTGTAATCACTTAAGTAAAAAATCTAATTTTCTGATTTATATTACTGACTGAATAGTTAGAATCACATTATGTTAGAAGATTAACCATTTTTTTATTTGTTTCTAACCAAACAGTTAGTATCCCTGAGAAATTTGGGTGAATATGCATAATAACATGTAAAATTTGAGTCTCTAAAAAAAAAAAAAAAAAAGAAATATTAAAAATTTGAGACATATACTCTCCAAATAAAACTTCCGAAAAATATGCGTGTTTACTAAAATACCCCTTTAAAAAATATACTCTCTTGTTCCGTCCTCTCTCCCTCGTTGCTCTCTCCATACAGGACTCTTAGTCTGCCTGTTCTCCTCTTAGCTCAGATAGAAAGGCAATTTCTCATCTCAATCTCCTCTTAGCTTAGACAGAAATCATCAGTCGTTCTCACTCTCCTCACTTGCTTAGTCGCTCTAACTCGCTGTCAGAGAAATCTCTTGTTCAATCTCCTCGCCACTAGGACCAGACACAAGCTATTAGTTGAACAAAATCAGAGAACCAAACCACCAGTGATATCCTTTCTCTTTTTTGTAATCGACACAGATAACAACACTCGACAGAGTAATTCTTTTAATTTAGTCCCATCCTGGACAGGGATCTCGATGGGACTCAATATAAAAAGGATTTTGATGAGAGTATTTTGATAGGTTTCGATAGAGCATTTCCATGAGTTTTGATGAGAGTATTTCAATGGGATTCCAGCAGGTTTCGATTGGATTTTGAAGTGCTTCGATTGGTATTTTCAATGCATTTCGACGAGAGTATTTTGATGGGATTTTGATAGGCTTTGATGGGATTACGACATGCTTCAGTGGGTATTTCGATGCGTTTCTATAGAATTTCGACAGTTTCGACGACCCTCTGCTATATCGACACCATTTCAGCTAGTTTCGAAGTAACTCTATCGAGTTTCGATGAGTATTGAGGCTTTCAAGATTTATAATTAGAAGTGTTCTTTCACTGCCATCGTGAGATCAAGAGTCGCCGCTACGTCCACATGGGATGTCCCTTGTCAGGTCGACTGTGCTAAGAACATGTTTTACCCAAATGGATAGAGCTATTCTGTTGTTTCCGACGCCAACTGCCTAATATCGCATACGCTTGAAAAAACGTAACCTGTTGTTCGTTTCTTCTACGAGTTACTAAGTGATGTGTGTGAACTGTTTTTGTTTAATTTATTTAGCTTAAATTTTTTTACTGGGTGTGTGTGATCTATTTTTGTTTAATTTATTTGCTTAATATTTTTTTTTCTCCCATAGAGAGCATAGTTATTAAGGGTAGTTTGGTATTTTGAAATGAGTATATGCATATTTAACAAAGATTTATTGAGAGGTGCGTATGCCCCAAATTCCTCGTTTTCATGCATATTTCTCATATTACTGGCGATGATAACTAAAATAGTATACAACTATTTTCTTGCAGATTGAACTGTTAAAAGCAACAATAATTTTCTGAAAAGTGCAATTATAATTTCATGTCATTTTCAGCATTTCTACTACTATCTTGATTATTCTTAACTAAGTGTCTTTATGCTTAGTTAATTTCTCTCAAATCAAATTATAAAAGTGCATCCTGTACAAGCATAATGAAATAACATTACGTTGGAAAATCATCATATTGGAGATGCTCTGAGTATTGCTATATAAAACAACTATTTGCTAGGGGGGCATTTATTTCCCATCAGGCGTTCTCCTCAAGCTCCACCTAATCCAGTAGTGTAAAGGCCATGAGTAGGACTAACCCGTTGACATTTTTACGAGTGTCAAAAACATTTTGACCTATAGTTAAGATCTTCTTAACTATGTAAAAACTATTATTTATGAAATTTTTAGCACTTTTTTCTATAGATAACAAGCTCTTGAATATAGATCAAAAGGTTTTCTTTTTTACCTTTTGGTGGCTACAATCCCATGCGTAAAAGCCAGCCTGCTTGTATCGCTACCATTCAATGCAAGTGTACAAAAATTTGCAACGCCTGATAACAGGTCACACAATTACACATGATTGTGGCCTTGGCCTCTCTCCAACAGCATGTGAATGAGGATAGCAACAATTTTCGAAGGGTTGAAATTTTAAGACAGACTTCAATACCTCTTTGACTTACTATAAACCCTTGAAAAAAGTTTATCACAAATGTTGAGCTCTCCAATCAACTGCGAAATTCTCATCACTGTCGTCATCGCTAGATGAATCCTCATGTCCCGGCCTCTCGTTAACACCCTCTGAACCTCTCCTGCGCTTGGTAGACCTAGCAGCCTTCAACTCCATCTTCTTCTTCTTCAACAATTCCACTTTCTCCCTGTAAGTCCTGAATAAGGGGAACAAAGATAAACAACAGAGTGCAAAATTGGAAGTAAAAGTAAGGATTATGGTAATGCAATAGTGCTACTTTGCAGACTAAACTCACTTTTGCTCCACAGATTCAGCTTCTTCTATCATTTCAGCAGCATCAAACTGCAGCAAAGTTGTAACAACAAAAATTATTTTTAAGTTTCGATTGCAAATAAATATTATGGTAGATTACAAGGGCAGAACTTATTAATGTATAGAGCAACAATATATTGAAACCTTACCTCGTCTTCTTCCAAACGGTTGTCCACCACTTGCAAGTCCTCTTGGATCAACTTCTCAAATTCTTTGTACTCGTCCCTAACCAAAATAAACAAGAATTAAGATGATAATGTGATTTCCAGGTTGGCAACACTGAAAAATGAAGTTATACAAGAAAATTTTAAATGCACCAAAACAATTTGGTCAAATTGGGAACAGCACATTCACAACCATTGGAAAACCTGACTGGCAAAAGCTACCGATGTATTTAATGAAAACTCCATTTATGTTCACACTATAGACAACCTCAAATTTCCAGGTAAAAAAATAAACCTCTTCAAGTACTCATCCCTAACTAAAACTTGATTAAAAATAAAGATGATGATGTGTTCTGCATGCCAAGGATACTGCAAAATGAGGTTATAGAAGATTTTAACTTCTCTAAAATTATATATTTAGAAGAGTGCATTTACACAATTTGAACCCGACTATAGCTACCAATTTATTAAAGCAAACTCCGAATGTTCAGATACAGCCAATCCAAACTCCAATTTTCAAATGGGGGGAAAAAATCAAGTGGCACAGTTATGAAATTTCTAGTTTTGGTTCCAAGAAAGAACGCCAAAAGTTAAACAAGTGACTAACAGTATCTTCAAACCAAAGGTTTATGATTGTCAATAAGTTCAAAGTTAACATTGTTTTCAAGATAGCCTTCGGCTAGTGGCAGGTTTACACAAACAAGTGGAGATAGAGGAACAGGAGAACATAAGAAAATTGCACAAGTGTCACAGGATGAGAGATTCCTCCTCTTACGTGATAATGTTAATAACATTTTCATTCATTGTGTCCAACAAGGAATCAGAGAAGTGCACCAGCAGAAAGACGAGCTTAAGCGCATATAGAGATAAATAATGGATATTTTCATACGTACAAATGCACAACATAGAGACTCCAGCAACTTATGTCAACTTAATCAAATACAATATACTCCAGTGGTATGCTATTAATCTGATTTTAAATACTAGAATCTACGCCACTACTTTTTTTCTATAGGAACAGAAAATTGTATAAAATAATATCAAAGACAGAAATCACAATAATGAATGCTTGAGTACAAGGTTTCCACAGCCTAAGAAAAGAAAAGCCCCATATTGACTGATCTAGGATAAGTCTAAATACTCATTCACCAATATAATAGTGAACCTTCTCAGTGTTAACTGTGTTATATGGTCACTAAAATCTGTTTCCAAAATGATACAATACATCACCTTCTAATACTCAACACAAACAACTAGTGAAACCTTCTCACTTCAAAAGACAGTCCTGAAACCTACCAGGACATCCTCTCAGAAAATCTATTCACAACTTATCCAGCCTATAACTAGGAAGGAAAGAAGTGACAAGATGTCAATACGCGGTACATCTAGGAGGTTTAAAAAGAATTTGTGACAATTGAATGGAAAACAAAAAAGAGAAGAAGAAATTATAATCAAATATCAAATTAAGAAATTATAATCAAATATCAAATTATTATTATAAGTAGGAACTTACTTGACATCTGGTTTAACAGGCTTTATGCCTCTTGCAAGTAAGTCAGCTTCCTTGTTATCAAAGAAGCCTTCTGGAAGAGCTCCCTTGACTTGCTTTGCCTCTAAATCGGTTATTTGTGATGTTTGTGTGAGCTTCCTGGGAGGCTTCATTGTTACGGTCTCAATGCCTTGAGGAAAATCGCAACACAATAAACATAAAGTTGAAACAAACTAAATGGGATATGCCGAAAAGCAGAGAAGATGCCATAGTGGTGAACCAAATAAAATAGAAACACACACAAGAAACAAACATCAAGCTCATTCCCATCAAAATTTATTCCAAATTCCAAAAGGAAGCCAAAAAAAAAAAAAAAGCACATATAAATGTATTTTTGTGTGTGTGTGTGTATATATAGATTTACTTAATAGACATAGTTGCGCAATTATATAGCATGTAGAGTAGATTATTTTTCAAAAAAGGGTTTATAATTTCATATTTTGGCAAACCAACAACTAAATTCCTGATAAGCTTCCCCCTCTCAAGAAAAAAACAACAACACATATATACATATGTATATATGTATATATATATTAAATAATAAAAAAAAAAACAATGGATGAGAAAAAATATAAACCATATCCAGTTCCAGATATTAACGATTACAGCAGAGATTATCAAGCTTGTTTGGCAATTATCAAAGCAGTTAATTGAAATGATATTATCTCGCTAATTGTTATGATTTTTCTGAACTAATTTTTCGAATGTGAAGTAAAACTATCTACTCGACCTCCACTTTCTATATGAGACTCCATCTTTCATCAGCCTACATTTTTTATTACCAACCCTAAGAAGCACAAAGAATGTTATCACATTACGCAATTTACAATTCATACATTCATCAACCTATTATAAAGGCAGTAGTAGCACAGTTTCATGATTATCTTTCAAATAACAATACAAAAATATAGCAGAAAAATCTTACTTGTATCTGGCTTCTGTGATTCATTGTTATCAAAAAAATTTGGTGGAAGCCCTGAGGACGACTGAGGTCTGGTTGATTCCCCAGAGTGCTGAGGTCGAGTGCCTTGCAACTCTTCCAAACTTCCATGTTTAGCACAGTTTTCACGATTATATTTCAAATAACAATACCAAAAAATAGCATGAAAATCTTACTTGTAATAGGCTTTTGTGAGTCATTGTTGTCGAAAAAATTTGAGGGAAGCCCTGACGATGACTGAGGGTGGGTTGATTCCCCAGAGTGCTGCGGTCGAGTGCCTTGAAACTCTTCAAACTTTCACGTTTAGTATGGTTTTCATGATTATATTTCAAATATCAATACCAAAAATAGCAGGAAAATCTTACTAGTATTAGGCTTTTGTGAGTCATTGTTATCGAAAAAATTTGGGGGAAGCCCCAATGACGACTGAGGTCGGGTTGATTCTCTAGGGTAATGAGGTTGAGTGCCTTGCAACTCTTCAGAACTTTCGTGCTTTGATTTCTGCAACTCCCTATGGGATTCAGGTTGTTCATTGTTTCCCGTGTTTAATACAGCTGCAGAAGCTTTGAATTTATTCATTGCCTACCAGAATATGAGATATTTGTTAGTACAATCAAGCAGAGCATGGAAGTAAAAGGCTTGAAGAACAATGAAGAAGAAGAATAAGTTTCTCGTTCAGTCAGTCAGTCAGTCACGCAGAGCAACACAAATACAAATAATTTGCAGAGAAGAAGAGCTTGTTATAAAAGAATACAGTAGCAGGGTTTCTCACATTAAAAATAAAAAAATCATAGCAAAAGACGGCTACCAACTTGTTATAAAACAAAACTCACTTTGTACTCCATCACCGATAAGTCCTATACAACTCAAAAATCAAAAAGGGCTACCGTTCGAGATCGCGACGAAGCTACAATTATGATCTCGATATGGTACGCTGTTTCTGTTTATCTGCAAGCAACTTTGCATCTATGCAAAACATATGATTTTGATCTCTTACGCAGTTAAGAAGTAAGTCTAAACATAATGTTGTGAACAAGAATAACATATCACCTCATGATGTTTACGGGAAACTTGATGTACAGTCCAAAATGACTCGGACTTCAAGACGACATCACATATCCTACATACTGGCTGATTAAAGCTATCATACCTGTATGCACAAGAACAAAAAGGCGAAGCAATATTCAGAGACAGCAGCCTCGACACTTTTATTCCACTTTTTTCGTTTTTTGTTTATTCAAAAGAGAGAGGAATGGTGGAGATCCTCTTAAGCAACATTTTGGGAAGATCTCCACAACTCGTTCATTTATTTATTTATTAATTTTTGGGTTCGGAACAAAAGTGATAGGCCAAAGAAAAAGAGGGGAAAAAAATGAAAAAGAAAATTAACCTCGTAATGGTATTTATCTAACAATAGTCATTATTAGTGGCTCTTATTATCAAAACAAAGTATGCAACTTAACAGTTTGATGAATTGAAATGGAACACATAGCTTTTCGTGCGGAGAAAGCGAAAAATGAAGCAATGCAATACAACATGAACAAGAAGCACTAATGAGTGATTGCTATAAGCTCAAATGACCCAAAAACAATCATCTTAGAACCGAACCCATAAGACCTATTATGCAAAAAAAAGCTGAAAAATTAAAAATTTGCAAAAGGGAACAAGTATGTTAATAGAGAAGAGTGGAAGTGAAAGAAAGGGAATTAAGTTAACCTGACAAGAGGAGAAAGTATGCGTTTGTCCTTGTTCCGATCATTCAATCTATCACGAAACGAAGCTTTTCGTTTGGCTTTAGAATCCATTCTTCTTCTTCTTCTTCTTCTTCTTCTTCTTCTTCTTCTTACAGTTGGGCAAAAATATTCAGACAAAACCAACTGACTCGCTCCCTCAATCAATCAATCAATCAATCAATGGAATTGGAGGCTGGAGAATGATCAAGACGGATCGAGCGAGAGAGGGAAATAGGGTTAATGGGCACTGGGTCGGGTACCAAATTAAAGGATGATTTGGAGCTTCCAAAATTTTAATATGATATACAGACGATAATTTTACACATACGTGTGTTGGTATTACTGGCTAGAAATTGTGGGATACTAGTATTGTTCGCAAATTAAGTACCTGACCGATACCTTTTTTCTCTCTTTCAGGCACCAATCTACTGGATTGGCCAATGATTAAAAAAAAAAAAAAAAAAACCCCCTAGTATATACATTTTATGAATAAAATTATATCTAAAAAATAATATATATTTCAAAATTTATACCATAAGTATACATTTATGCTAAAAATATAAAGCAATTAAGAATTTATAGTACAAATGTATATCATACATATTTTAAACATGAAATCTAAATCTAAAAATAAATATTGTTGAAAGAAAAATAAAAAAACTGGTATTTTTGAAATGTAAGATGCAAAAAAAATTACTCAGTATAAAAATCTCTAAAAAAATAATATAATATGTGGAGCGAGAGGATTGTTGGGCCTTGAGGACAGCAACGCGGGCTCAGGGTAAATCGTAATTCCTGTCCCAACTTAGGCTGGATTTTAATGGGAAAATGACACGTACTATGATATTTTAAAAATTATTACTACCAACGTTACAATCTTCTCGTTTCCATTATTTTCATACGGTTTCTTAGAGGAGAAAAAATATGTTAAAGATACGACTCCTTTTTATCTTCCTCGAACGCTTAAGAGGAAGGACACAGGCAAGAAGTCATGGCAGCTGATCTCAGACTCAGTGGAGCATCCTAATCCTAATCCTAATCCTAATCCTAATCATAATCCTAGCCCTTGTATTTTCGATCTCATCTCATTTCTCGCTACTCACCGTTTCGTCTTCTTCTCAAGACTTCGAGATCCTCAATATCTTTGTTTACTTGTAGCCACTACTTTTGTGGTTCTACTATTGCTTTGGTAATTTCTCGTTGAGCTCAATTGCCAAAGGTGTGTGGTGGTAGGTATTAGCCATTTTAATAAACTCATATAAGATGCTATTTCTTTTAAATTCTTTGGGATGCAGATGTTGCCTAAATTTGTAGTCTCCTATGGATTCCATTGCTTAATTATATTTCTGATAATAATATATATTTCTGCTGCCTTTATTTCAAAAATATAATTGTTAGTTTGAGACTCTAATACCCTTGTTCAATGCATCACTCAATTATTGCAGGTCCAATCTTCCCGATCATGGCTACTTCTTTGCACTTTTCTCTATGCTGGATGGATTCTGATGTTGAAACAAAATGTGATATATACTAGAGCTACTTTGGTCAACTAGATCTCCTCATGGATGCATGTCTTATTACTTGGATGTCTTTGTTACCTTGTTCCTATTCTAATTAGCTTTCATCATTTAAATTCATACTATGGTGGGTATACATAATATTGTTTTATGTTTATGTTGGTTCAAAATTGAGATAATACTTATATATATCATAACATTTTTTTAGATATAGAATAGTTGGAACACATGTATAGAAACTTAATATTGCCTACTAAGAAAGTTTTTGCTCTTAGATTTCTAGAATTTCTTGTTAGTTTATTTACACATAGGACATTTTGCAATAAGGAAATCAAACTAATTTCCTATCATTTACTTATATATAATGTATTCAGCTAAAAAGAAACTAAACTAGTTTTCAGATAACCTTTGCGTTTAACTGTGATTTACTAATATACACGACGTTCTGCTAAAAGGAAACCAAACTAGTTTCTAGGAAACTTTTATAGTTTCATGTGATTTACTTACCAACATGACATTTCACTGAAAGGGAACTAAACTGGTTTTTAGAAAACCTTTACGATTTCCTATATATACTTACATATAGGGCATTTCACTGAAACGAAAAAAAAGAAAAAAACTGATTTCTAGAAATCCTTTGTCATTTTCTGTGATTTACTTATATACAGGACATTCTGCTACACATAAACCAAACAAGTTTCCTGAAATTTTTGAAATTTATAGTGATTTACTTACGTATAGGATATTTCGTTAGAAGGAAACTAAACTGGTTTCTAAGAAACTTTTGTGACTTTCTGTGATTTACTTATATATAAGGCATTTGGCTAAAAGAAACCTAAACTGGTTTCTAAGAAACCCTTATGGTTTCCTATAATTTACTTACATATTAGTTAGTTCACTAAAATAAAACTAAATTGGTTTCCAAAAAATTTTAGTAGTTTCTTATGATTTACTTACGTACGAGGTATTTTGCTAAAAAGAAACTAAACTGGTTTTCAAGAAACTTTTGTGGTTTCTTATGATTTACTTACTTACAAGGCATTTTGCTAAAGAAAAACAAATTAGTTTCCAGATTATCTTTGCAGTTTTCTTTTGATTTACTTACCTACAAGGCATTCTACTAAAAAGAAACTAAACTGATTTCTAAGAAATCTTTGTAGTTTCCTATGATTTACTTATATAAAGATAGAATAAAAAAAAATGATTTAGTGTTTCATAAAAAAAAATTAAGAATAAGGTGAAAGGGAAAAATAATTAAAAAATAGGAAAAGAAAAAATAAATTGCAAAAAAAAAATAAAAAAATTGAGAAAAAAGAGAGAATTGTTATTAATGACAAATTCGTTTAATTTTGTTAGTGAAAATTAGTAACTAGTTTGATTTCTACATATAGATAACATTAAAAAGGAAATAAAAACAAAAATAAAAAAATAGAAGAAACTAATGACCATTTTAGTTAATTTTGTTAATGGAAGTTAGTAACTGAATTATTTTTTTATTTCTAACTAATATTATAAATGAATAAAATTTAAAGAAGGGGGAAAATAAATAATGAAAAAAAACCTTAAAATATAAATATAGAGGTTCAAATCCCACCAACCAATGTTAGTGGCCCAGCTATTAGGCTATGAAGCTGCTACGGTTATTTTGGCCCATTTAATATTAAAAGACGGTTTTTAAAAAAGATGGTAAAAGTTATAAAAATGTTACTATAGTTTTTAGTTGAAATATTTAAAAAAATGCCAACAAAGGTCGTACAGAATTTTAATTATTTTTTGAAGGTCATTTTTTGGTATTATTTTTAAAACGATAGATATAATTATCCAAAACCCGATTTTAATCGCGAGCGTATTTGTGAAGGAGAAAATTAGGTCATCTATTGTCCTTTTAGAGAATTGCAAATATAAGGTGGGCCTAATTTTTTCTATGATACCACATTTTTTTAGAAATTATCACTTTTAAAAGAATTTAGAAGAATACCATTTTTAAAATAATAATTACTTACTAGTAAACAGTTTTTGAGCACTGATATCTACTAACCAATAATATTAATAATTAATATATAACTGATGATTAGTAACTGGCACTCAGTTTTCAAATACTTGTAACTAGTAGCTATTTTTTAAAATGATATTTTTTAAATTTTTTTAAAAAGTAGTATTTTTCTTAAAAAAAAAATTAGAAAAATAGTTGACTCACTGTATTTTTGTTTTTTTTTTTGTATGTAAAAGTGTTAGAAATCCTCTGGTGAAATTAGAATCAATGGGCTCGAAGACCACGACCACATATGTACTGAGTAATTTCCATAAGATATATACAATTACAAGTGAAACTAAAGTGTGTTTCCTTTCTTTACGCTTCATTTTAAGTGAAATTAGAGCGGGTGTTATTTATTTATACTTCATTTCAATAAATATCCATTTTTTCTTTTCGATAATAAATTATTGGAGTATTTATATGCCAATTTTAGTCTATATATTGAGTATATTCATGTTAGTTTTTTTTTTATTGAGAATTAGAAACCATTTTTTGACTTTACCTTTTACCAAGACTCGAACCATTGCCTTCATACCATGAATCTTGAACTAATGGAAAACATTGCTATTAGATCTTATTCTGGTACTTTATATTTTACACCTAGTATATCGACTAATATACTAATTATTTTACTACAACAATTGAAAATCAGACATTTATTTAGAATAGACCGAAAAATGAATCATTTTGCTATAAGTAGTGTAAAATATATTAACTATATTACCTAATTTCAATTATTACCATAACGAAATATTTAGATGTAATTCACTCGTCATTTATTACTGCGAAGACAGAAGGGAAGAAATTTAAAAGAAGTCTCGTGAATGTATACTACTTTTAATAATATTCCAATCTGAATATTTATTGTGAAATTTATAATTGTAAACACCATTTCATTTTCATTTCCAAGCTAAGGCTTCATGAATTAATTGTAAGAATCAAGTTAATTCGCTTTCGTGATACATATATATATATATATATATACACAGTGGGACCCGTTCCTAAAACATACACCACGTAGACGTAGACGATTAAGTGGCAGAACATGTCACAAACGGGGCACACCGTCTGACATTTGTCCAGAGTGACTGATTAAAGGCTACACAAGTCGCACGTGGTACCGCATAGGCCGATGGGCTGTCCGAGGCCAGGGCCGAACCCATCCCAGACACTGGATGGATTCGACCCAGTCCGATTCTTACCTCGATAGCTGGGGGTCGAGAGCCTCAAGGGTCTTCCGCCAGAATACCGTGGGAAGCAGCTCACCGCTCCAGACCCAGACAGAGCATTTAATGCGATCCTGGGTAGGTGCGCGCATTAGGCAAGTCGTCCTGATAGAACAGTGGCTTGTCAAAATCTCACCCTCGACAGGCTAGAGTCGTAGGGGACGGTAGAAAATAGACCGCGACGATGCAAGAGAGGTCACAGTAATCACGACCCATGATTTCTGGAGTAAGCTATGATAGAAAAAGATACTCGATCCTGGGATTGAGAGCCAGAAAGTTCCCAGTTCCAGGATTATACATATAAGTCTTGTTTCTCCCCTAAAGAGATATACAAGAGACAATACAATATACAAAAAATATTTTACAGAGAAAAACTAAATCCTTGCTGTTCAATCTCATGGATAAATCACTGACTTAAGCATCGGAGAGTCTTTACAGGTGGCCACCCCTACCTCTCTGTTTCAGCCCGAAGCTAAAGATATTCCGAGATAGCAAGGATATGTAGATAATT
>JXTB01000639.1:143310-156667 GCA_002914805.1 Parasponia andersonii | reverse complement strand
AAGCATCGGAGAGTCTTTACAGGTGGCCACCCCTACCTCTCTGTTTCAGCCCGAAGCTAAAGATATTCCGAGATAGCAAGGATATGTAGATAATTAGTAGATACCTCGTCAGTAGTTCAGAGACACGTGGACGGCTGGTAAGAACAACACCAACAGTTTGGCACCATCTGTGGGAATCAGTTGAGTGCGAGAGAAAAAACGTGAGCCTTATGATTGCGCTCTCCCCGAACAAAAGGCCATACAACGTCGAATGACACCCTCAAGAATGACAACCAAAAGCACAGATCCTGACACCGAAGGGAGCTCCCGGGAAGCACGACCAGGTCTGGAGTAAAAGCTACACCAAATGCTTGCTACCCTGGCAGAAATAAACCGAAAGGTAGAGATGGCCCACGAGGCCATCCTGGGTTTAAAAGACGAAGTCGTGGAGGTGCGCAGAGATAACGCCTACCTAGAAGAGCTGTTGGCAAGCGAAGCCAGGAGCGGGCGAAGGGAGGACTTTGATGAAGAGGTCTAACAAGAATCTGGGTGCCAACCACCAATAGAAGTCCCCGCCCCTTCCAGATCGCGGATGCAGGGTGAGCAGTAGAGCTAGACAAGGCCTTCTCGGGCCGGAGCAGCATTGGACAGAAGGCACCAAGAAGGCCCAGTAGGTGCACTTCCCAACTGGAAACAAGAGATGATGGCAGAGCTAAATAAGAGGCTCGGAGCCCATCACAGCCAGACCCCCGATGATTTGACAGAGCAGACCGTTCGAGGAATCAATCGGACGGACTTCGCCAATTGGATCCAGTTGGAACCCAAGTCGAAGGACTTCACAACCCCAACCTTCAGACCATTCGAGGGAAAGACTGACTCTCTTGATCACATATACCACTTCTAATAGAAGATGGCCTTGGAGACTAGGGACGAGGCAGTGACTTGTAAAGTCTTCTCCACCACCCTGGCGAGGCCGGCACTGCTGTGGTTCAGACAACTTCCGGAGAAGTCCATAAACGGGTTTGAAGACTTTTGCAAACTGTTCTTAAAGCAGTACGCGGGCGCCCGGAGGCAGCAGAAAACCATGTGAGACCTCGACCGGTTAGAGCAATCTACGAGCGAGTCCCCAAGAGAATAATTATCATGTTTCCTGGAGGTAATGTCCTCTGTGCACAATGCCAACTCGATGCAAGCCGCGAGCTCGTTCGTCAGGGGCCTACAGCCAGGGTCGATGCTGTTAGACCATCTACTATTGAATTTGCCATATGACATGGCAGATGTCCAGGCAAAGTCGGAGAGAGTATTTAGGGTGCTGGAAAGCCACCAGAAAGTGCCCAAGGCCTTTGCTGTGATAACAACAGTGCCGGTGCAAACCTCGGTCCCGCAAGGAATGAAGAGGCCTGCGTCGCCCTAGGGGCCATCTCCGAAGCAGGAAGCCCTAGCTCGAGGCGGTCAAGAGAGCGGTAAGAGGAGGACCTCTGCCAAAATATGAGCTCAACACACTGATCGACTTGATCTACCTCCAGAATAAGGACAGAGGCATTTTCAAAGACCCGCCCAAGTCCAGTGTTCCTGAGCATATGAAAAATAGGAGTAAGTACTGCCAATTTCACTGAGATCACGGGCATGATACCGTCAACTGTCGCTGCCTTTATGCGTAGGTTATGATGGCAATCCAAGATGGAAAGTTGAAGTAGTACGTAAAGACGGGCAGGAACCAGTCGAAGGAAGGCGCCGTCAGACTCGAGAAGGGAAAGCAGACCCAAGCCTCCGGGTCGGGAGAACAAACTTTGAGGATAGTTCCAACGATCATAGGCAGACCGGAGCCGACCCAGGGTTAGGAGAATAAGGAAAAGTGCCGAAAGAAGACCAAGGAAAGGGTGAAGCGTCTAAGGGGGATGGGCCATTCTCTGAACTATATGATGACAGAAGAAAACTACGCCTCAGCCGCCCCCATCGCCTTCACCTAGCAAGACATGACCACGGTGCGCCTGCGTCATAATGACCCCTTGGTGATTAAGCTGCAGATTGACTCCGCGTTGGTCGGGCGGGTCCTAATCGACGGTGCAAGCAGCGTCGATGTCCTGTTCCTTAGCACGTTCGAGAGCATAAGCCTGGATTGAAACGCGCTTAGACCGACCTGTCAGCCGCTATTCGCCTTCAACGACGCTAGGGTCAGCCCCTTAGGCGTCGTGACTCTAAAGGTCTGCACTGCAGAAAGATGCCTGGACGTGGATTTCGTCGTCATCGACTGCCAGTCTTCCTTCAACCGTCATCATGGGGAGAGGGTGGATCCACGCCATGCATGGGGTCACCTCTACCCTCCACCAAATCTTGAGATGTCTATCAAAGGACAACACTTACATGATAGATGTTAAAGAAGACCAAGCCTCCGCGAAGAAATGTTTTTCAATCGCCTTGGGTAGGCCCGAAGCGAACGCGAGCGCCTCGACGGGGGACAGATAGCAGTCAAAGGACCGCCTACTGGCGTACATAAAGCGGATCGAAGAGGAGTCTGACGGGCCAAAATCCACGATTGAGGAGCTGGTGGCGGTCTCTTTGGAAGAGGCAGAGCTAGGGAAGGTAGTCTTGATCGGGGCCCTGTTGTCTGAGGAAGAAAAGAGCGAACTGTTGGGATTCCTTAGGCAGAATGAAGATGTCTTCGCGTGGTCCCACAACGACATGCCCGGGATAGACCTCGCACATGTTTGCCACTGATTGAATGCAGACTCCAATTTTCCTCCGGTCAGACAGAGGCCCCGAAGGTTCGCCTCAGAGAAAAACATAGCGATCAATAAGGAGGTAGAGAGCTACTGGAGAACGGCCTGATCATGGAATGCGTATACCTGTGCTGGGTCTCCAACCCGGTGGTGGTGAAGAAAAAAAACGGCGACGACCGTACTTGCATATACTTCACCAACCTAAACAAGGCCTGCCCGAAGGATAACTTCCCTCTGCCAAGGATCGACTAAATGGTCGACGCTACGGCTGGCTTTGATAGGATGAGCTTCTTGGACGCCTACTCTGGATACAACCAGATTCCTCTATACGAGGAAGACTAGATCCACACGGCGTTCATCACGGAGCGAGGTCTGTACTGTTATAGGCGCATGCCTTTCGGCTTAAAAAATGCAGGGGCGACCTACCAAAGGCTCATGAACAAAATGTTCGCTGGGCTGCTCGAGAAGGCGATGGAAGTCTACATCGAAAACATGGTCGTAAAGAGCACGTAGGCCTCGGACCATCTGGGACACCTGGATAAATGTTTTCAAATCCTAAGGCAATACCAGATGCGTCTGAACCCCAAGAAGTGCAAATTTGGCATATCTTCTGGCCAGAACCTGGGACACATCGTGAGCAGAAAGGGCATCGAGGCCAACCCGACCCAGTTGTCCTCTATCGCAGACGAGAAAAAACCCTCGACCATTCGAGAGGTCCAGCGCTTGATCGGGAAGATAGCCGCCCTCAGCTGTTTTGTCTCCAAGATGTCCAACCGATGCAAACTCTTCTTCCAGTGCATAAAGAAAAGCCCCACAGTCATCTGGGGGGAGAAGGGCACTGACAGACCTCAAGCTGTACTTAAGTCATCCGCCTATCCTAGCTTCCCCAGTAGAAGGGCAGTGCCTGTATGCATATTTGGCAGTCTCCGAAGTAGCGATTAGTGCCGTGCTGTTCGTAGAAGAAGACGGCAAGTAGAAGCTTGTGTTTTACACGAGCCGCATGCTCCTAGACGCCGAAATATGATATAGTATGGCGGAGAGACTGGTCCTAGATTTAGTCAATGCTAAGAAGAGACTCAGGCAATACTTCGAGACGCACTCGGTAACGGTGTATACGAATTTCCCCATCTGGCAAATCTTGGCCAAGCCGGACCTGTTGAGTTGGGGATATACGACATCGAATATCGGCCTCAAATAGTAAAGAAAGGGCAAGACATGGCGGACTTCTTGGTGGAAATCTAGTCCTTCGGTGAGCCGCACGACCCGCTTCAAATGTCCCCGCCTCATACCCCTTCAACCTGGACCCTCTACACTGACAGATCCACGAAAGTCTCGGGGTCAGGTATCGGGATAGTCTTGCAGACCCCGACAGGACTCAGGGTAGAGAAAGCTTTGAGGCTCGGTTCCCAGGTGGCGAACAGCGAGGCGGAGTACGAGGCGCTGTAGTAAGGCCTTGAATTGGCTCTGCACTTTGGAGTGGAGGACATTGTGGTAAAAAATGACTCGCAGCTAATTGTGGGTCAGGTCAGGGGAGACTTCGAAGTAAAAGAGCCAAGGTTGCATATGTACTTCTCCCGGGTAATAAGGGCAAAAGTCCGTTGCAGCAGGTTCGATATCGGACAAATACCCAGGGAGATGAACCAAAAGGCTAATAAATTAGCTAAAAGCGCGTCGAAAGAGGGAGCAACCGAGTATACGGAGATTCTGCTAGAGGGCGAAAATGTAAATGGCCCCTTGGAGGCCCCTGCGTGCCACGTATTTGCGGCCGACTTTGAGGATGAGGGCTGGATAAGACTTATCACCCAATATTTGGTGTCAGGGAACCTGCCCGCAGACCCCCAAAAAGCGAGGTCGATCAGACTGAAAGCTGCCCAGTATTCTATGGTGGCGGACCGACTGTAAATGAGATCAACGATGAGACCAATGCTAAGGTGCGTAGGCCCCATCGAGGTGCAGAAACTGATGGAGGAAATCCACGAAAGAGCATGTGGCAACCACTCTAGCGGGCACAGCTTCGCCCACAAGGCCTTGATTGCCGGATACTTCCGGCCATACATGATGACCGAGGTGGCCCAATTTGTCAAGAAATGTGACAAGTGCTAGAGGTTCGCCCCTGTGAAGTGCCAACCCAGGGAGGAACTCCATTCAAACATAACTCCTTGGCCTTTCACTAAATGGGGCCTGGACATCATCAGAGAACTCCCCAGAAGTCCAAAGGGAAAAAGGTATGTCCTACTGGTCACTGATTATTTCACCAAATGGGTGGAAGCTAAAGCCTACGTAACCATCAACAAGGCAGACACGATTAACTTCATTTGGAAAAACATAATATGTCGGTATGGGATCCCGAGAGAGATACACGCTGATCACAGCACGCAGTTCCAGAGCGCGAAGCTAAAGGAGCTGTGTGAGTTGTATGATATAAGGCTCAGCTTTTCATCCGTAAATTACCCTCAGGGGAATGGCCAAGTAGAAGCAACAAACAAGGCCATATTCAACAATATAAAAAAGAAATTGCAGGAGGCCAAAGAGGGGTAGTTAGAAGAGCTACCGGCCGTCATGTGGGCCCATCGAACCAAGGAGTGGAGGTCAACGGGAAGAACACCATTCACCATGGTCTACTGGTCGGAAGCTATGATCTCGAAAGAGATTGGCCTCCTGACCCTTCGCTCCGAAGTGGTGAGAGATGCCTCACTGAACGAGCAGCAGCAAAGCCGCAACACAGACCTCCTGGAAGAAACACGGGATATGGCCCTGGTCCACCTGGCCTCGTACCATCAGCAGGCCAGGTCCTACTATACAAAGAAGGTTAGCACTCGTCGATTTAACATCGGCGATTGGGTCTTGAAGGTCAGAACGGGGAATTCCTCGAAGCTAGACTCTAACTGGGTTAGGCCTTACGAGGTAATCAAGGCGCTTGACAATAGTGCATATGTCCTGAAAGAACTCAAGACCGGGAAGAGCCTGCTAAATACGTGGAACACCCAACACCTAAAGAAGTATTACGTATGAGATGCATTTAAATGCTGTAAGACACATGTGAATGCCTGTATTATTAAACAACTTAATTCCAAAACAGGTGAAGGTTCCTGCTCCACAGATTTATGCTTTGGATAGCTATGTAAAAGGGTCTGCCCACAGTGCCAGACCCCACGGGCCATTCATCAAAGATCATACTGCAGGGATCACGTCACTTGCCGACGACCCGAGAAAACCGACGAAGAGGAAAGAGCTGCGCAACCAAAAACTTTGCCAGCAGACCTCAAAAAAATCGTACTGCGTGGATCGCGTCGCTTGCCAACGACCCGAGAGAACGTACGAAGAGGAAAGAGCTACGCAACTAAAAACTTGCCAGCAGACCTCATAAAAATCGTACTGCGGGGATCACGTCACTTGCCGACGACCCGAGAAAACGTACAAAGAGGAAAGAGCTATGCAACCAAAAACTTGCCAGCAGACCTCGTCAAGAATCATACTGTGGGGATCACGTCGCTTGCCGACGACTGGAGAAAACATACGAAGAGGAAAGAGCTGTGCAACCAAAAACTTGCCAGCAGACCTCGTCAAAGATCGTACTGCGGGGATCACGTCGCTTGCTGACGACCGGAGAAAATGTACGAAGAGGAAAGAGCTGTGCAAGACCTCATAAAAATCGTACTACGGGGATCACGTCGCTTGCCGATGACCCGAGAGAACGTACGAAGAGAAAAGAGCTGCGCAACTAAAAACTTGCCAGCAGACCTCATCAAAGATCGTACNGAGGAAAGAGCTGCGCAACCAAAAACTTGCCAGTAGACCTCGTCAAAGATCGTACTGCAGGGATCACGTCACTTGCCGACGACCCGAGAAAATGTACGAAGAGGAAAGAGCTGCGCAAACAAAAACTTACCAGCAGACCTCATAAAAATCGTACTGTGGGAATCACATCGCTTGCCAACGACCTGAGAAAACGTACGAAGAGGATCGGACTGCGCAACCAAAAATTTGCCAGCAGACCTCATAAAAATCATACTGCAGGGATCACGTCGCTTGCCGACGACCCGAGAAAACGTACGAAGAGGATCGGGCTGTACAATCAAAAACTTGCCTGCAGACCTCGTCAAAAATTATACTGCGGGGATCACGTCGCTTGCCGACGACCTGAGAAAACGTACAAAGAGGAAAGAGCTACGTAACCAAAAACTTGCCAGTAGACCTCATCAAAGATCATACTGCGGGGATCACTCGCTTGCCGACGATCCGAGAAAATGTACGAAGAGGAAAGAGCTGCGCAACTAAAAACTTGCCAGTAGACCTCATAAAAATCGTACTGCAGGTATCACGTCGCTTACGGATGACTCGAGAAAATATACAAAGAGGATCGGGCTGCGCAGTCAAAAACTTACTAGCAGACCTCATCAAAGATCATATTGCGGGGATCACGTCGCTTGCCGACGATCCGAGAAAATGCACGAAGAGAAAAGAGCTGCGCAACCAAAAACTTGCCAGCAGACCTAATCAAAGATCGTACTGCGGGGATCACGTCGCTTGCCGATGACCTAAGAAAACGTACGAAGAGGAAAGAGCTGCGCAACTAAAAACTTGCCAGCAGACCTCATAAAAAACGTACTGCAGGGATCACATCGCTTGCCGACGACCCGAGAAAACGTATGAAGAGGATCGGGCTGCGCAGTCAAATGCTTGCCAGCAGACCTCCGTAAGGATCGCGCTATGGGAATCACATCGTGTAATAGAATGCTTGCCGGTGACCTGGGAAAACGCACGAAGAGGATCGGGTTGCGCAGTCAAATAATTGCGAGCAGACCTCGGTAAGGATTGCGCTATGGGAATCACATCGTGCAATAGAATGCTTGTCGATGGCCCAGAAAAATGCACGAAGAGGATTGGGTTGCGCAATCAAATGCTTGCCAGTAGACCTTAGTAAGGATCGCGCTATGGGAATCACCTCGCACAATAAAATAATTACCGATGGCCCGAGAAAATGCGCGGAGGGGATTGAGCTGCGCAATAAAATATTTGCCAGCGGATCTCGCCAAGAATTACGCCACACGGATCACGTCGCTTGTCGACGATCCCAGGGGGCACCTTAGCTACGCACGGGCCAAAGGCAAATAGGACCAGCGTCTACCCGTTAGAAGTAGACCCTCCCCAGAGAGCACTTAAGCTAAGTGTGGGCAAAAGGAAAAAGGGGTCAGGGTCTACCCGTTGGAAGCAGACCCTCCCCAGAGAGTGCCTTAGCTAAACATGGGTAGGAAATGAATGGAACCAAGACCTACCCGTTGGAAGTAGATCCGAGCAAGACTAAGCACGAAAGCAGAAATTACAACCAAATTCTGTTTATTATTGCTTAGATTACAAGATACATGGTCGGCACAGATGCGGACCCGGTGTCTCCATTTCTAAGGAGCAGGTCTCGGGCGGACTCGCAAGGACACGCTGGAGTGGTAACGTCTTGTTCGCTCCCGAAAAGAGCCAAGCCTAGGCCTCCTCCTCTGAAGCGACGGGTCCAAACAGTTGTCGACCAATCCTTGGAGCTGGTTCCTAGCGCGTTCCCATTTAGGGTCGGAGAAGTCTAGCCATACACCTGGATCATATTCTTCTAAGATGAGTCATAACGGAAGTTACACATCCGCAAAGTCGGGCGAGCCAGAACTCACATTCCGATATCCAGAGCTGACCTCGTCGGTCGTAGCATGAGGAGAATTCGCTAGTAACTCCACATCATATACGATTGGGCCAGACCCGAAAGCCGGGCAAATTGCCGACAAAGGAATGGCATCGTATACGATGCCTGACCCTGACCACGGATGCAAGCAACAAATATAATATAATAATGAATATAATAGATCACACAGAATAAGCGTGAGAAGAATACGTCGTTTTATTATTTAAACAGTTGCTTGCAACAGGGGTCAGCTCTACACAGAGTGGTCAGCACTTTATAAATATACATAAAGGGGAGAGTCCCTAGTTACCTCCAGGGAGGGAAGCAACGCCGGCTTCGAAGCTTGGGCTAGCTGCAGCAGAATCGGAATCATCGCTGGACAAGACGACCGTGCTTGACCCTCTGCCCGTCAAGGCGCCCTCGCTAGGCTGAACACCAGAGACCTCCGTAGCTTGTTCTGGCAGACCCGGAGTGGGGACGGTCTCCTTGGTGATAGAAGCAGATGTAGAGGGCCTATCTTTATCTTCATCGAGCATCTTCAACACATCAGCAGGGTACACGATATTAATTTCGTCTCCTAACTGCTGCATGTAGTACCTGATGGAATAATAGTCCCTATTGATGCCTTTTTGCTCATCGAACTAGTCTGGCGTTACCATCTCTATTGATGCCTTTTTGCTCATCGAACTAGTCTGGCGTTACCATCTCTGCATGGCCTTCGAACTTCCTGTTCTCCTAGCTAGACATGTAGCTATCTGTCGAAAGAACATCCACCGGCCTCTGGTACCTTGTCTTCAGCTTCTTTGCGTCTGCCAGTCTATCCCTCAGTGTAGCTAGCCTCAGCTCCGCTTGCCGCTGCAATAAGTCGATCAAAAGATTATTAATATCGGTGAGATCTTCGCCATGTTTGCGAGACAACTCGACATGAGCCTGCATCAGTTTTTTGTGATCCGAATAGAGATGTCAGATTACCTCGTTTGACCGGTCGAGTCTACACTGCAAAGAATGGGCCTCAAGTTTAGCTTTTGCCTTGGCTTTCCTCGCCTCCATAGCCTCGTCGACGGCTCTGTCACGAGCGATGAAGCCAGACCCATCTCCGCCCCTGCATTCTGTAGTTCCTACTCCTTGGCCTTGAGCTCAGCCTGGGTCAGCCTGACAGCCTCGGTTTGGACCAACCTGGCGGTCTTTGCCTCGGCTAACGTAGCGACCAGCTCGTTGCACCTGGTCCTTTCGACGCTCAAAGTGTAGGCCACTGCACTGCTGACCCTAGCCTTGTCCAGGCTTCGGTACAAGTCGAAATCCGCCCTCAACCTGGCAAGGGCGGCCTCACTCCGCTTGGCCATCATGGCACGGGCATTCAGCTGCCCAGTCAGCCTGCTAATGTGAGAGGAGTAGAAGGACTGGACAACAGCTAGCTGCAAAGCGCAAGAAAGAGGAGTTAGTGTTCAGAGAGGACGCTAAGAACCTATTGCTTACAGTAAGACAAAACAAACCTATATGATACTACGCCTGGCCAAAATCTCTACATTCCCCGGGGAGAGCGCCTCCAGCTCGGGCTCCGTAGCCGTACCCTCTCCCTGGGTGTTGTCCGCATCTGAGGAATGCGATTCCTCCTCGCCGACCGTGAGGACACCTTCACCCCCCACCGGATGCACTCCAGCGACTTCTTTCGACACCCCCAGAGTGGCAAAGGTGGTGGCGGTAGAGAGTGAGGCGTCACTGGGCGCACCCTCGACAGAAGAAGCTACGACGACTGCTACTACGTCAGTAGATTCGGCCGCCACCTCCGCCGAAGGAATGCCCTGGTGTGATTTTTCGGTCTTATCTTGACCAACATCCTTAGATGCGCCGCCTCGCACGGACCTCCTCCTCCTCATGAGAGTCAAAGTATCCCCATCGTCGTCGCTGTCAGAAGCAGGGGCAGTTCTACCTCTCTTTCCCGCCAGGCTCCCCTCCCCCTTGGACGAATCGGGTTTGCGATCTCGCTTTGTGGAGACCGAGGGAGGGGAAGACAGCCGAGACTTCAACCTCGGAGCCCCTCCGCTAAGCTCCGCAATCTCTCCACGGGAACGAGCGGCACTGGACTTCGCTCCCACCTTTGAGCCAGAGCTGGGGGTAGAAGAGGTCAGTACAGAGGGCTCACCGGGCAGACTCGAGGGTGCCCCTTTGCCATGCACAACCTTTATGGCCGGTGCCTCCCGGACCACGAGCCTGCCTACCTCAGGAGTTGGCACTACCGATGTTTTATCCTCGGTCACGAATAGACCCTCCAGGTTGTCGTCTGAGCCTGTTCTTGGGATGACAACTCCCGAGGCCTCGTCCTCCGAGGACAACGCCGACCAACGGAGACCTTGGTACGAGCCTTGTGCACAGTGGTCTTCCCCTTGACTGGGGAAGGGTCTGCCGAAGGGCGCACGTTCGAACCTACAAGGAGTAAGCAACATGGTTAAAATGCAGCCATTACCTGACCGATGGAGCCCCAAGATACAAAAATGATCTCATTCTTAGCCCTATTAAGGGTAGCGATTTCCTCCTTACAGAGCTTGGTACACTCCTTGGCCATGAGCTTCACCGCCTCCTCGAGCTCATGGCTGGTCGGTGCCACCAAGTCATTGTGACCCGCTAGCTGGCTCGAGGCCGTGATCTGACTGCCCAACATGGCGATGTGACCCTGCTCTTCCCGGCGGAATTGGTTTAGGGCAGAGGCGTCAAGCTGGCTCCGAAGGTGTTTGGTGATGACCCACGTGTCTAGCGGGAAGAGGAGATATGAGACCATCCTTGGCATCATGTTAATCACCTGGGGATTCAGACAGCCTGGATGTGTCGACAATCCCCGGACGGCCTGAAAAGGAGGATTCCCTCCAGCTCCTGGAGCCGACCCACCGACAACCGAGGCTCGAACTTGCTTTCCTCTGCAGAGGCTGCCCAAGACAAAATGTCATGAGTAAAAACAGACGAAATATGCACGGACCCAAAATTCACGACCCAGTACTTACTTTGCAGAAAGAACGAGGGGATTTGAAAACGCTCTCCGTTCACCCAGGGAGAGCACCACGCCCTTCCGATGACGTATATCCTGGAATGAGAGTCCCACTGCTTGTCCGACCTCGGTAAGCCCTAGAAAATGTGGTGCCCCGGGAGCGGCTGGAGGTAGAAAGTGGGGTAGGAGCATTTTTTGGGGATGAGGATAAGCTTATAGGCATAGAATACCACTTCCAGGTTAATATACGTGTTGAGGAGGACGGACAAGGCTAAAAGCCCCATCAGGATCATGATTCCATTAGCATTGAGCTGTATCAGATGAATCCCCATAAGGCTAAAGAACTGGTGGACCAAGGGAGGAAGAGGACACAACAACCATTCCAAATGCCTCCTCCCCAGGATGATGGATCCCTTCTGGAGTAGATGGGTAAAGGTACCAGTCTACCGGGCCGTCGACCCTCTCTAAAGTGACTCCCCCGGGGAAGCAGAGCTGCCTCCTCAATAACTCTAATTCGGAATCCATGACGGGGCAGAGTTTCTGATTCAGATTCAGGGCCATCGTGTTAGGTGCGATCGAAGAAGGCGAAAGGTTCTGGAAAAAGGGAGATACTGAAATCCTAAGATTTGAGAAAGCTGGAATACTTAGAGATTTTGGTAAAATAAGAAATGAGCATAAATGCGGCTTTTATAGAGGGGGAGCTGAAAAGTTTTTCCTGGAGAAGAGCAGGGCAAGGAAGACGGATGCGTTAGAATTTCAAAAATTTGAAAAAATTGTGACACGGGATGGCGTTCCCCAACGTCAGTAATTGGGGAGGAGTGACGGTGGGGGAGCCAAATGTATCCCTTGAATTAGAGGACCGGAGAAACGATTTCCCCACTTGATGGATACGAATCCATCAAATAGGGAAATGGGGGCAGTTGTGGGACCCATTCTAAAAACATACACCACGTAGACGATTAAGTGGTAGAATAGGTCACAAGCGGGGTACACCGTCTGACAAGTATCCAGAGTGACTGATTAAAGGCCATGCGGGTCGCACGTGGTACCGCATAGGCCCATGGGCTGTCCGAGATCAGGGCCGAACCCATCCCAGACCCTGGATGGATTCGGCCCAGTCTGATTCTTACCTCGACAGCTGGGGTTCAGGAGCCTCAAGGGTCTTCCGCCAGAATACCGTGGGAAGCAGCTCACCACTCTAGACCCAGACAGAGCATTTAATGTGATCCTGGGTAGGTGCGCGCATTGGATAAGTCGTCCTGACGGAGTGGCGGCTTGTTAAAATCTCACCCCCGACAGGCTGAAGTCGTAGGGGACGGTGAAAATAGGCCGCGATGATGCAAGGGAGATCACGGTAATCACGACCTGTGATTTCTGGAGTAAGTCATGATGGAAAAAGGTACTCGATCCTGGAATTGAGAGTCAGAACGTTCCCAGTTTCAGGATTATATATATAAGCCTTGTTTCCTCCCTAAAGAGATATACAAGAGACAATATAATATACAAAAAATATTTTACAGAGAAAAACTAAATCCTTGCTGTTCAATCTCAGGGATAAATCACTGACTTAAGTATCAGAGAGTCTTTGTTGGTGGCCACCCCCGCCTCTCTGTCTCAGCCTGAAGCTAAAGACATTCCGGGATAGGAAGGATACATGGATAGTTGGTGGATACCTCGTCAGCAGTTCAGAGACATGTTGACAGCTGGTAAGAACAGCACCAACATATATATATATATATATATATATAATATGATACCCAAGATTCTCACATACATAATAAGCCAATAATAAACATATTCATATTGTATAATAGACATATCAAGCAACTAGTATCAATTTTATGATAAATTACTCATTCTGATTGTTAAATGATCTGTATTATTGTATTAATATTTGTGGAAGTGATTCCATGCAGTATAAAGGCTCAGTACCCTCAAAGAGAGAGAGCTTGGTGTGTGAAAGGAACAAAGAATACATTTATGAATAGTAATACTATACGAACATGCATTAAA
>JXTB01000639.1:94369-143121 GCA_002914805.1 Parasponia andersonii | reverse complement strand
CTTAAGTTATGCCATTTCTTAGTTATTAAGTATCACTTTTGGACCAAATCTGGTCATTTTCTTCTCCTTTCTCTCTAGCCACGACCTGAAACTCTTCCACTCATTTTTAGACTTCTCTCAGCTCCCACTAACCATTTTCAAGAATTTCCAAGTGGTTGAACTCAATTTGGAGCTTAAGAAAGCAAGATAGGTCCAAACTAGTCAAGGTAATTCTACTAATTCTCCTTCCTAGGTTTTGTTTTCTTATTTTAATTCTCCACTTGATACCACTTAAATAATGATTCCTCTAGGTCCTCTTGAGTCCTAAGATCAATTTCTAAGTCATAGAAATTAGTTTTGTAGAAGAAGAAGGCAAGAGCTTCAACAAAGGTTCAAACTAGTCAAGGTGAGGTTTTTATGGAACTTGGAATTGGTAATTTATTTCTATTGTATTAGTCCTTAAATCAAAGCTTTTAATTGATGAATAAAGGTCCTAGAAAACCTTATATATGGTTGGAAATATAAAATTTAAGTGGAGGATTAAAGTTAGACTTAAATCCCCAAAATTTGCTATTTGTGGATTCAAGTGTTTTCATTGTTGGAATAAGTTGTCTACACTTGTAATTTGATTTCATTACATTGCTATTTGTGGATTTTGATAAAATCATAGAGTTGAGATTTAGAGTGTATCTCATCTAATGGATATGATTCATTGGTCTAGATTTTCTTATCCGAAAGAATAGGAAAAAATGAAGATAGGATTATGATAAAATTGTAAGGTTGAGATTTAAAGTATATCTTATCCAATAGTTAGGATTCTATGATATAGATTTTCTTGTCTTATATGATAGGAAAAGTTGAGGATAGGATTCTAATAAAATTATATGGATGGGATTTAGAGTGCATCTCATCTAATGGTTAGGATTCATTGGTCTAGATTTTCTATTTTTAGTCAGAATTTATGGGGATAGAAAGGTCGGGAACTCAATCAACTTCTAGGCTTTCGGAGCCTAACTGAGTGGAATGTGACTTTTTTAAAGGATTGTTTCAATAATGTTTATGTTTTAGCTATCCTAAAGATTCCAATTCCAAACAGTCTTCAACATAATGAAGCCAGATGGTTTTGGGCCGCCTCATCCTCAGGTTATTTCACAATTAAGAGCACTTATCACAGACTTATTCAAGCACAGCTCCCTGGCCCTTACTCAGCCCAGCATAATCTTTGGAAGTGTCTTTGGAAGTCTCTGTGGCATCCTAGGCATCATCTTCTATGGTGGAGAATCCTCAGTGACACTCTTCCTACGAGAGTTCGATTGGCTTTTATCCTCTAGCTAGAGGAAGCGAAATGTCCATTATTTGGTTTGCTAGAGGAGATCACCATCCATTTTTTTTTAGGACTGTCCAATAGCTAAAATCTTGTGGTTCATCTCTAGTTGATGCAATAGATATGATAACTTCTATTTTCAAGGGGTGGAAAATTGGTTTGACAAAGTCTTTAAAGGAACAATTGTACCAAAAGAGCAAGTGAACTTCTCTTCATTTCTGATTTTTGCTTCGGTGTATACAGATGCCATTTGGCAAAAGAGAAATTAGATTGTGCATGGGGGTATATCTAAACCCCTTCCAAATTTAATCAGAGGTGTGCATTGGGCTTTTAAAGTGCAGGCTGCTACATTGGAAGAGCAACCTGGGAGAGGTATCTGGTATCCATCAGTATGGACCCTCCCTCTTCCTAAGTGGTACAAATTAACTCTGATGTTGCAGTATGGAGGGATCATTCTGTCTATTCAGCTGTGGGAAGGGATAGTCAGGGAGTAATTCTATTTGCTACAACAACTCGGATTAATATGATTGAACCTAGCGTAGTGGAAGCCTTAGCCTTGAAGGAGGTTTGGCTCAAGTCATACTAAGAAAGCTACAGTCTACTGTACTGGAGTCTGAATGTCAGGAACTCATCTCAACTCTCCAAGGATCCTTATAACCTGCTTGGAATATGCTCAATTGTAGAAGGAATATTGTTGATGGCTAGATGCGTTGGAGTGGTTGAATTCTCCTATACCCCGCGCTCAATGAATTATTTGGCTCATAATCTTACTAAATGGGCCAACAAACATAATGTGCTTGGTGTTTTGGATGTCAATTTTATACCTGACTTTGTTTGTAATGATTTTACTCTTCCTGACTCCATTTTAGGGGATTGATTTTCTCTCCTCTCTGTTTTGGTGGCCTTGCCTTTGCTTTGCCTTTGGACGTTCTTAATGAATCTCGTATTAACAAAAAAGAGATAATCCACTTCAGATAACCACGCCTCCACTAGGCAGCGTGTGGAGTAGCCAAGAGTAGACCTTTTTGGATATAGATTCCAAGTTGAGAGCGGAGTTATAGGAATAATCGGCTGATGGAAAACTACATGCATGTTCGGTTCAAAGAGTATTTTTTTCATTGAGAATTCCTTGTTCCCTTTCATGTGAATTCCCCAGCGTGATCGACGGATTAAAAACTTGCATGGCCCTATCTCTCGAGCCTCAAAGAAAACCCCTTCTCTTTCGGACTCCATATCACTTTTGACTCTATATATGGGTACCTGATATCTATGAGGGTTACCCACCCCAGTTACAACGTTCCTTTCTATTGTGCCCAAAATATTTATTTCTGTTAATATTTCATATGTTTCTATTTATGGTTCCTATGGAGCTACGTTGCAACAAATATTCTTTTTTCTGCAACATTGCTTTTTATGATCTTAAGAGCACTGGCCGCCATTGCCCAAACGAAAGTCAAGGAACCTCTAGCTCATTGTTCAATTGGACAAATATGGCATATTCGTACTGGTTTCTCATGCAGAATCATAGAAGGAATTCAATTACTACTAATTGGTATCTTTATTTATGCATCAATGACGATAGATGCATTCGCTATAGTTTGAGCATTATGGCAAACCCGTTCAATCATCCAGTAACGAGTTGATTTATCAAAATGGAAGAATAAAATATATAATGCAATGTAGGTGGGACCAGCCTCTCTCGGCTGTGTTATAAATAGTCTAGTAAAAAAATTAAAAAAAAAAAAAGAATAACAAAGTCATCTAATTAATAAAATGAAATTTGAAAAAAAAAAGTTGAAAATTGCAGTGAAAATCCATATTTTTAGTTGAAATTTACACTTATATACCCAAATTTTTTTTTTTTTTTGCGATAATAATACTTTCTGTCCAAATTTTGTTACAACCGTTATATTTTTTTGTTTAGTACAATTTTCGAGAACACGTGTTACTCTCTGAAATATTAAGTCATTTTTAAAAATAACAAAAATTCTTAAAAATTAAAAAAAATAAAAATAAATGAAATAAAATCAGAAAAAAAAGAAGTTAAAAAAATAAAATACTGATTGAGTAAACAATAAAAACCTAATTAAGTAAAACTAATTCAGAAAAACTACTATCAATCAAATAAATTTACGTTTTATTTATTTATTAAAGAGACCCAAAATTGAAGTGACCTAGATGATAAGAGCAATTCCAACTGAACTATAAAATACAGTTTTGCACTAAAATGAAGATCAAAAAGGGTTTCAACCGAATTTTAAATACCAACTCTAGAGTTTGAAATAGTAAAACGCTAAATATGGTGTAATATTGTAGATTTGAAGTTTGGTTTAGAAACTTTATTAATCTCAATTCTACCCCTTAAATATAATAGATAATGAATTTTATTCCCTTTGTATCCTTTTCTTTCATTATTTGTTTAATAATTTTATGATTTCATTTAAATTTTTTTAATTCAATTAATAATTAAATTGGCATTTTTAACACAAAATAATTAATAAACTAAAGTAAAATTAATTTATTAATAATTAAAATATTAAAGTAACATTCATTTATTAATAAATATAATATTAAAGTCCAAAAAATTACCACTAGAAAACAACATAAATTAGAATAGTAAATTTAAAGGCAAATTATAATACTACTTAAACAATATTAAACCACAATATTTAAATATAAATTACGACATAAAGCAAATTACAACATAAAGCACTAATACATAAAGGAAAAATACAACATAAAGTAAGACAATAATCAGTATTCTGGGAGATCGTCTCTAGATCCTCCAAGATTATTAAAATATTGGTCAAATGATGTAGAGGTATTTGTAGATCCTTCGCTATGTTATTGACTTTTGTTTTTTAAAATTCTTACTTGTTCACTTCGAAAATATTCATGTAGGTTTGGATCGGTTATGGAACTCAAATCTTTCATTAAAATTTATTATCTTCTCGATATTTCGTAAGTGCCAATTGCTTTGACTCATTTTGAACTCTTACCATTTGGAGTTCGTAAATTTCTTGTCTATTAGCATTCTCCTGTTTGAAAATTTTTACAAATTGTCGATTGTCTTCCCTTATACCTTCAATAAGTTTAAAACTTTCATCCTCACTTTTCCTCTTTGATTTTGCTTTCTTTATCCCAATGGATCGTTGAGTTGAAGTATCACCAACATCACTTTCATTTAGATTAAGAGAAAATAAAGACAAATTAGGAGTTACTGATGTGGGAGACTTAGAAATGGATGACTCTGATTGTGATGATACAAAGTTTGTATTTTGCCTTTGATGGACTAGTACTCTGGTATTAATATCATCCACAATGTTTCAATATCTTTAAGTATAAGTCAGACATATTCAAATTTGAATCATTTGTTGTAATTTGGATCTTCAACTAACAATGCGTTTGCTTAATATAACTACAAAATGTTATGAATGATAATGTTAAACTTGCGATATATATAATATTTATAATTTAATAATAAATAATGATACTTACAATATCTTGTTCTAAAGCACAACTCGAATTAAGATGTTCAATTTGATGAATGCATCCCCTTAATTTGCCTACTACAGTTAGAATAACTTGCATTCGAGACTACGAAGATCTTTATGGTTGGGTTTGAGTAATATTGGTTTGTCTTGAGTTGTTATATTCAGACTCAGCTCGAGACCAAAATTTTTCCTTGGTCTGATTTATACCTACAATCAGATTTTAGAAATATCAAGATATACACGACAGAGGTGTACATCTTCATCAATTGAGTATGAAGTAGTTTGTTGTCTTGAACTCATCTTGAGATTTAAAATGGTTGAAGATAGAAGGGCTTTTTCTTATATGTTTTGAATAAGTATGGTTGAACAAATATGGCTTTTGGGGGGGATTTGAAGATATGTATTTGATTTAGATCGTGGCATCCATATTTATAGTAAAAATAGTCTTATCTGAAAGTAAATGGTTAAAGTCAAGATAGGAATTTAATAAAATCGTATGGTTGAGATTTAAACTATATTTCATCCAATGGTTAGGATTAAATAGTGTAGATTTTCTTATCTAATATGATAGCAAAAGTTGAGGATATGATTTTGATAAAATCGTAGGGTTGAGATTTAGAGTGTATCTCATCTAATGGACATGATTCATTAGTCTAGATTTTCTTATCTGAAAGTACAGGAAAAAATGAAGACAGGATTATGATAAAATTGTAGAGTTGAGATTTAAAGTATATCTTATCTAATGGTTAGGATTCTATGATATAGATTTTCTTATCTTATATGATAGGAAAAGTTGAGGATAGGATTCTAATAAAATTGTATGGATGGGATTTAGAGTGCATCTCATCTAATGGTTAGGATTCATTGGTCTAGATTTTCTTATCTGAAAGTATAGGAAAAAGTGAAGATAAGATTATAATAAAATCGTAGGATTGAGAGCTAAAGTATATCTCATCTAATGATTGGGATTCATTAGTCTAGATTTCAACTTATCTGGAATATTGTCCTTAACTATTATAAAAGAAAACATCAAATATCTGAAAACTCATTCATCTCATCAATTTTCAAAAAATGAATTTTAATATTGAAGGTCCCTCTCATTCACCACCTTTTGCTTTATCTTTATTTTCTGAGTGTGAAAGTGATGATGAATTAAAATGTATAGAAGATCTTGGAAGGATCCATACAGGACAAGAAGCACTTTCATGTATCAACAATAACCTCCTTATTGCTCACTATCTCAACCGACAAAGTGACCAAGATACTTATGGAAGCTCAATTCCTATTCATATGGTGATCAATCGTAAGCGAGAAAAAGTTGACAGAAACTTGTTCAACGACTACTTAGCTGATAACCTGCAATATAATGATGCGATGTTTCGTCGACAATTTCGAATGTCTAGAACTTTATTCATTTGAATAGATAATGTTGTGAAAGGTCATGATAATTACTTCGCGCAGCAACAAGATGAGATCGGTAGACTCGGATAGTCTCATTTTTAGAAGATAACTGTTATGTTCCAGATGTTGGCGTACGGTGTACCAGCCGATGCTACTGATAAGTACATTAAAATAGAAGAGTCCATAACAATTGAAAGTTGGAAGAGATTTTGTCATACTATTGTGGAGGTATTTGCTGAGCGATATCTAAGATCACCGAATGCTAATGACGTTGCCAGACTACCCCAAATAGGTAAAAAATGCGACTTCTCAGGAATGTTGGATAGTTTAGATTGTATGCACTGAAAGTAGAAAAACTATCTAATAGCTTGGGCAGGTCAATATACAGGTCATAGTAGGGACCCAGCTATTATTCTCGAGGTTGTATTTGATTATGATCTTTGGATATGGCATGTATATTTTAGTTTGCCAAACTCCAATAATGACATTAATGTATTGGAGGCTTCTTATCTTTTTGCCAACCTCGCTAAAGACACTACTCCTCCTGCTTGTTATGTCATTTAAGGAAAAGAATATAATATGTGTTATTATTTAGCTGATGGTATATATCTCAAATAGTATACTCTTGTACAAACTATTTATGATCCACGTGGACCCAAAAATAAATTATTTGCTACGAAATAAGAAGCATACAGGAAAGACGTTGAACATACATCTGGTGTTCTACAAGCACAATTTGCAATCGTGGCAGGTTCAGCAAGTTTTTAGAAAAAAAAAAAAACATGTATTACATGATATAATGAGTGCGTGCATTATTATGCACAACATAATAATTAAAGATGAGCGACATATCGATGCGCCAATACAGGATTGGAGGGAAGTACCAACTCTAACGGTTTAAATGGTGAAAGATGAAAATACTCAATTTCCAGAATTTCTTAGTAGACATAGACAAATCAAGGACAAAGAAGCTCATTTTGCACTTTAGAATGCATTAATCGAGAATTTATGATAAGAATATTGTAATTCAAATAATGAAATGATAATTGATCTAGATTTTACGAAATTATATGAATGTATTTTGTGCTAATGTTGTTTTTTTTTTTTTGTTGTTGTGAGTGTGATATTAAATGTAACTTTTTTAATTTGATTTGTGATGTTAAATATATTTTCTAAAGTTTTAATATTAAATTTAATGTTTTCTTTTAAATAAATTTTTATAACAAATGCAATTAATTTTAGTTATGTATGTTGAGTTAATAAATATAGTTTTAGTTTACCTATATATATAATTAAATAGTTAATGGAATATATTATTTGTTTACGAATTAAAAAAATGAGAAAAGAAAGAGAACATTTTTTTTTAGTGTAAGATTTAAAGTTTTGGGTTAGAGATAGCCTTTCACGATAGTGTGAAAATAATTATAAATCAGTGTAAAAGTTACAATATTTTTAAAATTTTGGGTTGGAAATAGCCTACTAAATTCTGATAACGACATAAACAGAGTGCTAGAGTTAGAAGAAGACAAGGTCAGGAGAGGAATGCATGAGGAAGAGGAAGAGAAAGAAAAAGAAGAGGGAGGTTTGCGGTTGAGATTAGATCTTATGGTGGATTTAATACCTGAAAAGAATGCTTTATTCACCAATCGGTTGCGGGATGAGGCCATAGCATAGTATGACTAACAAGACGAAGATAAAGATGAAACAACAATTGCGGTCAGAGAAACCCATAGGTTGATCTCAAGGAAAACTAAGGCTAGTGTTTTGGGTTTACTCGCTTTGTGTCCTGCTTAGAAGGTCGTGGCTTAGATTAGACTTTGCTTTCACGTTTTTGCTAGGCTACACTTTTATATTACATGGGCTTCTTGGATTTGGGTTTGTATCTAACGGGGTTTCTTTGATTCTGGTAGTTTTTTTTCATTTCTATTTTTGGATTTTGAAGATCACGTGTGTTTTTTTCCTTCATAAGCTATCATTTTTAGATCTAAAAAGTCATACTAAATTTATTTATTTTATAGTTCAATTGCAGAGATTAATGGTAAATTTTAGAGAAGAATGATTTAAAAGATTGTGTGTGGAGAAGAAGAGGGTTTTAGTTTTTACTTTTAACTTGATTAGTTTTTTTTTTTTTTAAAAACTTCTTTATTCCTTTTTTTCTAATTTTATTTTATTTATTTTTATTTTTTTATATTTTTAAAATTACAATTAATCTCAGAGGACGATATGTGTTAATTGAGATAGCATTTAACGGAAAAATTTAACGATTATAATCAAATTTAGACAAAAGGTAAAAGGTATTATTACCGTCGGTAAAGAAGATTAGATATATAAATTTTGACTACAAAAAGAGACTTTCACTACAATTTTCTAAAAATATCCATTTTAATATTTAACAGACATGACTTAAAAATACAAAATAACTTCTTTATTTAGAGGGTGAATTGCAAAAAAAAAAAAAAAATACTCTGAAATTTAAATATTTTATAATTTAAAATCTAAAGTTTAGATTTTGTAAAATAATAAGTGAGATTAAAATTTCTAAAATTAATATCTTGAACTAATTGTTTTGACCAATTTTAGTAACAAAAAAATAATAATAATATCTTAAATTATTCCTTATTATTAGCATGTATTTTTTTTTTCAGCTTACCTTTAGATATGCATTTAATATTTGCAGTTTACCTTTATTAGATAAGCATTAAGTATTGTGAATTTTTCAATATAAATACCCATATGTAATTCGATCAAATTCAAAACAGTTCAAATTAGGATAAACATCAATGAATTAAATAATCAATATAGCAATACCCATTTAACTAAGTGATTAAGCTTACGAGTTTTATTTGGGAGGTAATTTTGGGAAAAGAATATTTATTAAAATTTCAGTTTCAAGATTGAAAAATATTCCAGTGGTCACCAACAAAAAAAAAAAAACTCCTTGTCGAACCAAACATGAAACCTTAATTCAATTTATAAATAGAATCAGATAAAGAAATTAAATCACTAGATGTCATTGTACACAAATCATTTATTAGCTAAAACAACATATAAAATTTGTGATCTTTAAAACTTAACGATGCTGAAAAAAAAAAAAAGCTATGTTAGTAATTTTATAATTTAGTTGGAGAGGATAACAGAGAGAGAGTCATATTATCCTCTAATTCCTCTTATCAAAGGTATCAGATCATAAAACTCGTTTTTTTTTTTTTTTTTGACGAACATAAAACTCGTTTCTAGGTAAGGCTTTTTATTTATTTTTTGGTCAATGTAAGTAAAGTAAGATTAGTAAAGGTAGATTTAAAAATAATAATAAAAATAAAAATAATAATATAATAATACTAATAATATTTAAAATATAAAAAATAAAAAATAAAAAATAAAAAATAAAAAATAAAAGAAAAAACACTATCGTTCTAATCTAACCCATCCCTTAAACAGGAGAAAAGAAAGAGAGAGAAATAGGCTGACAGTACTAAACGTGTAGATGGGCGAGTTGTCAACCTCAGGAGGTGGGTCCCACGCCCACGTTGGCAGCGGAGATTTCAGTCAATAAATAGCTGAGACTGTATCTTGCCAGATACGTTGCGTCTTCCACATTGAACTCCTTTTCGTTATATATTAGTCACTTGATTCATTCACACACACTCCCGCTATTTCTCTTCTTGTGCTTCCGGTGCTTCTTCTCTTTCTTGGTAAGTTTTACTCTAATTTTCTCGGCAAAACTTTTCTTTCTTATCTAATTAGCTAAGAAAAGCAAAACGGCCAGAATTTTTTTTTTTCAGTTCGTCACTTTTTTTTTTTGTTTCTTTATTTTGCTTCATTTCCCTCTCGGTTTATTTTTCTTCATTTTAAAAAAAAAAAAATAAAATAAAATTGTATATGATTAGAGAAATATTTATTTAAACGTTTTGTTGAGTGTGGTACTTTTACACGATCTGCGATGTCCATAGGTACTAGTTTTTAGTTTTCACAGACTTTCTCGGCAACCAAACAACTCTCAAGCGTTTTTATTTTCTCTTGAATTATAAAAGAATAAGAAAAGCTGAAGAAACAACCAAAGAGAGCATGCATGGGGATTTGGGTCACCATAGTTGCATCGCTTTGAATGTTCAGATTGACAATTATATAAGGAAAATGTATTTTTTTCTGTTACTGACATTTTGAAATAAATTAAGTTATGGTAGCATTTAATGTTGTTACCTCGAGATCCGCGATTATATGTTTTTCTTTTCTACAAATTTAATGCAAAGCTGTCTCTATTGTTTAGCTACCTTCTTCTATTCTTATTAGAACGAGTCAAGAACCAGATGAATGGTACTTGTACGGCTTGGTGGATTTAAACGCATTTCAGATTTTNCACCAAATTTATCCTAATCAATACTATTTATTGTTCTCATTTGTTTTTTGAGAATTTTATGCTTTCTAATTTTTACAAGATCATAGCAGCACTTAATTGGCCCTCTTAGATTCTTCTGTTTTGAACTCTTTGAGGTTTTAAAAAAAATGTTTTTCCTTTTTTTATTTTCTTCCCTTGATAAAAATTAAAATAAAAACACCGATTAATTAATTATAGTGTTTGGATTGCAGGAAAATAAGGATGATGGAAAAAGCAACATTGGCGTCAAATCGATCACCTCCAAGAAAAAGCTTTTCTACTTATAACAGCAACACCTGCTCGAACAAGCCAAGCTGGCTTCTTTCCACTCTTTCCGGTACTTTTCTTCTTGGACCCTTTATTGGATTCTAGTCCTTAATTTTCTGGTGTATGATATGTGACATTCTATGTTTGCTTCTCTCTCTTTATTTTGTAGCAACGTAGTTTAGGAAGTCAATACCACATTAATATTATGTAAATAATTCTAGAATTAACTGATATAAATAACTTTTGTACCATATAATAGAACATGATTTTAAATCAAACGGTCACAGATATTATGTCACATTACATTCAGTGTTAATCATGTAGTGTATACAGTAAAGGGGGAACATTGTTGACTAGTAATTGAATAATTTGAGAGTACATTCATTTATTAAACATGCAGCGGAAAGGGAAGACATAGATGAGACCTGTCTACCTTCGAATTACAATTTCCCACAATACTGAATTTATCTCTACACACACATGATAATAGTCCTATATTCTTATTAATTTCTGGTGAAGATGTAGTACACTACAATTTATTTATTATGTTTTTTTTTAACACATATCAACTAAGAATTATATGATCTCAAACTTAAATAATATAACTGTTTGAGTTAGGTTGAGATAATTTTTCATAATTTAAGTCGAACCAATGTAATACTAGCTTTTTTTATTTTTTTATTTTTAAAAGGGATTATGTAGTCCTAACTTGGAAGGTTGATATTTATGAAAGATTAGCATAATTATTTCAAAAGTTTCGATGTTTACAAAGTTGGGAGTTGTGACCTGCATGTGGGCTTGGCTTATCATTCCATTTTAGAACTTATTTTATGTATTTCCGCTTCATGTGAAGGCACTTTCATAGTATTCAAAATTTGAAATTGAGATGGGAAGAGAAGAAGTATGAACATAAGTTACATAACGTGATGTCTTTTCTTAGCAGTGTATACTATGTACAATTGATTTTGTTGGTATACGTGACAATGACCTTTCTGTCTCAGCTCGTTTATCCATATTTATTCCTCGAGACCCTCTCTCTGGACACATATATTTAAAAAAAAAAAAAAGATTGCCCAGACTCCATTTTCTTGCATTTTGAAAACTTCTGCTCATTTATTGGCTTCTTTGTAACGATGTTTCTTTTTGTTTTTAATTTGGAAAAAAAAAAAAAACCCGACAGATGTTTTTTTACTACTGATGAAATGGCCCTTTTAATTTTTTACTTTAGAAACTTTATCGGTGATTCAGTAAGATTTTAATTCTGGGATGAGATAAAGACGACTACTTTTAACTCTGTTTTAACTTTTGGAATTTTAAATAGCAAAAGTGCAACGTTGAGAGAAGGATAATAACCGTTTAATTGCGTTCTACCACAAGTCGCGGCTTGTGTATAATAAACAAACTGCTACAATGCTGCTATACAAATGTGTGGCCCTAGAATATTAAACTGCTGTGCGGCAAAAAGTGAAAATGAAGTGGCATTCTAAATCACTTTTATACCATTTTTCAATATTTGTTTTCTCTTCAATAATGCTATTCATCTCAATCAATATAAAAATACTTTTCATTGGTAAGAACTGATTTTCATGTTTAGCAACTAACTTAGCAGGACGTATCAATAACAAGTAGTGATGTATACGTAGGTGGTATTTTAAAATTTTTTTTTTTTAAGTCCAACCGAGAATGATGAGCTTTTTCCAACTCGTCATAGGTTAATCCCATTTCAAATAATTTAAAATTTAAAGTGATAAAATAAAGAATCTTGTTTGGAAAGTGACATTTCATCTTCTAGGGGGCCAATTGGTCCCTTTGTCATTTCGTGGATGATGTATTTGATGGAGATCTTACATTATATAGACGTCACAGCCAAGCAAATATTTTGTCCCTGAATTACAAACTTCAAGGCTTCAAATTTTAACTTTTCAAAATTGGTTATCTCAAGGAGTGGTTGAAGTGTGCCCTTTCTTAAGGTATTTTTTTAGAAAAGATTAAATTAAAAGTTTGAACTTTCGCATCGCTGTCGAGAGTCCAATTGAACACGATAATTTTGAGAAGGGACAATCTCATCCACATTTTTTTCATTAAAAAAAAAACATTTTTTAAAATTGGTGCATATATAACTCTTACCTTGTCCTTGAGAATATCTCATCTCACAATACTGTTTTTGTAGTTCAGTTTCTTTCAACAAAAATTAGCAATTTCTATTTCCCTTGCGCTACTGATTTTAATCAATGTAGGAGTTTTTATGGCAAAGTCCACTTTTGATAATTTCCGGATCTCAACGTATTCCATTTCCACCCAAAAACTGTACATTTGTACATATTTTCCAGAAAACGCAAAATTATCAAGTATAACACCGTAAATGAATTGAAAGACTCTCGAGGAGTACAATATGCACTTTAATTTAGCTAGATGGAGTCCACTGCTGTGTTTTGTCGTTGTAATTTCTCCCCATTTTGCTTTCTTCTACCCCTCTGATCATGTGTCATTAACTCCAGGCAATTTTTATTTTTTTTTTACCTGGGATTGTGTAAAATTCGGTAATACCGAATTTTTTTTCATTTGTTTTTTAAAAATTTGGACAAATTCTGCTGTAAAATGGTTCGTGTCTTTTTGTTTATAGTTTCTTTAATTATCTTAGGAGAAATCGAAGAACTTTTTAGTGAACAGAGAATAAACCCATTTATTTCTCCCTTAATTTTTTTTCTTTAAGATTTATTTCCATTGCTTGATTTTTTTTTCCCGTTTCTTGTGGACACAACTCTAACCGTTATGTTACAACTTCATATATGGTATTTCTTGAAGCCCTTAGAGTACCAATGTTAACATAACAGTTCTAGGTCGTCAATTTTTTTTTTTCTTAGATGATCGAATAACTTGATGTTCAACATTAATTAAGATAGTACGAATATAATTTCTCTATGTATGTACGTGTATACAATAACGTAAGTAACTAAATTTAGTAATGAAAATTATTGTGACAAAGTTTTTCGTAAAGTGTTGTGTAGTTTAGCACATCTAATCACAACGCTATACTGAGACTACAAAAGTTTTGAGTCACAGAGGTATATTGAGACAAATTTTGTGTCAAAACAAAAATTGTTAACTATATTTGCAACTAAGAAGTGTCTAATTTCTATAGAATGATCGTAAGAAACTTTTCGTGACGGAATTTTTGTGATGAAAGTAACTTTTAAGTGGAATTTTGGGTCGACGTATTTACTTACGGACTTTTTTTTTTTTTTTTTTTTTCAATAATACTCACCGACATTTTAGTGATGATATAATGGAGTTTCAGACCTATTATGTTGTGACTAAAAGTATGCTTTTTTTTTTTTTAAGTGAGTTCAAAATTATAATTCTTCAATTTCGTTTTTGTCATTCTAATTGACAGATCTGGAGGACAGGATGAACAATTTAGCAATGAACCCAAAAGAGGAGAAAGGCGAAACATTCGCAGAGCGAGCCGAGTCTTACTACAGTAAACAGCCTCAACTATTGGCCTTACTCAAAGACTTGTATAACGCATACGTTACTCTATCCGACCGCTACACACAATCAACTCATTCCAAAAACCACCACCACCACCACCACCGTAGACATTCCTCATCTCAAGTTTCCACCACAATCGACGACAACGAATATTTCTACGACCAACAAGAGAATTATGGCGCTACTACGACCGATCACGACGACTACTCTGATGTCGAGAGCTCGCTATCCTATGAAAAAGCCATGTTAGGGATGACTAATAGCTATGACAGCTGCGACGTCGAGGCCAGTCTGGTCTCGGAGCTTGTCATGAAGAACGTGGAGGTGGAGCTCATGTTGGACGAGCTCGCACGATCGGAAAGGCGGTGCAGTGAGTCATCGAGGAAGATCGAGCTCCAGAAGAGCCTTCTCGAGGTGCTCGAGTCGGAGAGGCTGATATTGCTCAATGAGAATGCGAGGTTGGGGTACAGGGTGGCACATTTGGCGGAGGAGAATAGAGGTTTGGTGTCGGAATCGATGTTCGCGAAGCGGAAGACAGCTGAGCTGGCGAGGTGCATGGTGATGATGAGGAATGATCAAAGGGTTTGCATGCTGAGTAGGAAGATTGAGGACTTGCAAGGGCAGATATATGGGTTGGAGAAGAGGAACAAGGAGTACTACGAGCAGTTGCTAGTTTCCAAGAGAGGCCAGTTAATGGAGCATCTCTATACTAAACAAGATGATGATGATCATGAGAAGGAAAATAGCGTCAAAAAAATGGCTAAGAATAAAAAGAAAAATGAGGTTATTTTGGAGGGTTGTTTTCAGATGAAGAAGCTCAACCAAAAGCTGATGATGATGAAGACTGCGAGTAGTGATCATCAAAGTGGTGGTAAAGGAAAGAAGGTTTCTTCGAGTTGGTGGGAAAGGGTTACGAGCATGGACTTGTTTCTATGTGGGGTCAGCCCAAGTTCTGCTTGATCGTCATGATTTTCAAAGCTTTTGACTTACATACTATATTATTATTACTATATATAGATCTTTTTATCTTCTTAGTTATGTTTTTAGATGGGTAGTGTCAAACGCACATGTGGGTATAGTCAAGTTTCCCACGGCTTACAGTTAAGTACAATCTTATATATCTGTCTGTAATCTAGAAACTTTGCGGTGAGTATATATATATATATATATTAAATACATTAGTAATGAATTAGTATTATTTAATTTCGCAAGTGTTTTAATGTCACAGAGTCGTTCTCAAAGTATCCTATACGTGACAATTTAGATTATAAGATTCAATTATAGTAATTAAATTTTTAAATTTTTCTGTCTCTAACAATATAGCCCATGAGCTATCTAAATTGCAATTTGCTTAAATTTTGTTTATCAATAACACATGTGGAGAGAATATGTTTTTGCATTTGAAAGTATATTTTAAAGATAATAATTTAGAAATTTTAAACATAAAAATTAACAATCACATAAAAATTTTTTCTATAAATTTGTAACTCTAAGAACTTTTGAAAAAGTAAAGAATGTATCTTTTTTTTTGTCTAAACTTTTTTGTTCAATTTATTTTCTGTTATTTATATTTTTTGACAGAAATTTAATAGGTTACAATTTAAACAATTTAACAACTAAATTACTACAAATCAGAAAATTTATAAGCTCAATTACCGCACTTGAAATTTTGAAGACTAAATTATTTAAGTGTGATAGTTTAAGGACCATTTGTGCTATACACTTTTTCCCCCTAATATTAAGAATAATGTATTCTTAAAATATAAATATAAATATATATATATATATATATATATATATATATATATGGTCACCCATAGAGAGAAATCAAGCAACTTTTCTTTGTACTAATTTCTCTCCTTAATGATCACTAATTGGGGGTGGTCCAATAGTAAAGGTTGGTATATGTTGGAGCAGTTTCTCACCAGCCGTCCACGTGCCTCGAACTGCTGATGCTGTATTCACCAACTGTCCACGTGTCCTTACTGTCCCAAAGTCCTCTGAACTCCAAGTAAGATCGGAGAGGCGGAAGTGACTACCTGCAAAGACTCTCCGATGCTTAAGTCAGTGGTTTATCTTTGTGTTGGGTAGCAAGGAAAATATTTCAGTATAAAAAATCTCTCTGTTACAGACTTTTTTATATATATCTGTTTTCTTTTTTTAGTGAACATGCTCCTCTCGGGAACGCATGACTCTTATATATGTAGTCCTGAGATAGTGAACCGTGTGGTTCTCAATCTCAGGACTGAGTACCTTTCACCTCGAAATCTTTTTCAGCAGTCATGGGCCGAGATTTCGGCGATCTCCTCTGTGCTGCCGTGGCCTGATTTTCGCCGCTTCCTTCGGCTTCAATCTATCAGGAGTAAGATATAGGTAAATCGCTGTTCTGTCAGGACGGCTTGTCTGTGGCACACACCTACCCAGAATCGCATTAAATGCTCTGTCTGGGTCTGGAGCCGTGAGTCGCTTTCCACTGTATTCGGTCGGAAGACCCTTGGAGTTTCTGACCCTCTCGACCGTTGGGGTAAGGGCCGCTGTTCCATGATGGTAGACCCTTGGGGCTTTTGAACCCCAGCTGTCGAGGTTGGGGTCAGACTGGGCCAAATCGTCTGGGGTCAGTGATGGACTCAGCCCTAACCTCGGACGGCCCAATGGCCGATTGTGAGATCACATGCGATCCGCGTGGCCTTCTACGTGGCATAAGGCTCGGGAATGGGTCCCACAACTGCCCCCATTTCCCTACTTGATGGATTCGTGTCTATCAAGTAGGGAAACCGTCTCTTCGCTCCTCCAATTTGGGGGACGCACGTGGTTCCCTCTTCCCGATGCGGGGATACGCCATCTCTCATCACGAGATCTATTTGAATTTTGAAGTTCTGACTGCTCGGTTTCTTTTATTCTCTCCTCTTCCAGAAAAACTCTTCGGCTTCTCCCCTATAAAAACCGCAATTGTGTTCATTTGCCATTTTACCAAAATTTTCAATCATCCCAACCTCACAACATCCTAGAGTTTCTGCTTCCTTCTCTTCTAAAGACTCTCATTCTTCCAGTCGCATTTTGGAACAATGGCTTCAAATCAAAGTCAGGAATTGCAACCCGCTATGGATTCGGAATTAGACTCACTGAGGAGGCAGCCCAGAGGAGTGACGCTTCAATGGGTTGAGAGCCCTGCAGACTGGTACCTTTGCCCCTACGCCCCCGAGGGTTCCATCGTCCTGGGCAGGAAGCATCTGGACTGCCTGCGATTCCCTCTTCCTACCCTAATTCACTAATTTTTTGCCTTGACGGGAATCCATCCGATGCTGCTGAATGCAAACGGGATTATAATTCTGATGGAGCTTTCTGCCCTGTCAGTTATCTACAACATGCATATCGACCTAGAGGTGGTCTTTTATACTTATAAACTCATTCTTATCCCCAAGAAAGGCTCCTACCCCACCTTCTATCTCCAGCCACTGCCTGGGCGCCACATCTTTTGGGGGTTACCACGGTCAGACAAATAATGGGACTCTCACACCAGGCTTTATGCCGTTGGAGGGGCGTGGTGCTCCCCTTGGGTGAACGGAGAGCATTTCCAAGTCCCCTCAGTCTTCCTGCAGAGTAAGTATTAGACCATGATCTTTGGGTCCGGGTCCTCTCCTGATATTATTGCTCATGTTATTTTGTCCTGTACAGCCTCTGCAGAAGAAAGTAGGTTTGAGCCGCACCTGTTGGCTGGGCGGCTCAAAGGCCTGGAGGAGATCATAATCTTCAGATCCTCGGGGGAATGCCGACACATTCAAGCCGTCCTCAACCCCCTGATGATGAGCCTGATGCCTAGGATGGTCTCGTACCTTTCCTTCCCTTTGGATACCTGGGTCATCACCAAGCACCTGAGGAGTCGACTCGACGCCTCCGCCTTGAACCGATTTCGCCGGGACGAAAGCGACCGGATCACCATGGTGAGTCGGCAGGTTGCGGCTTCAAGCCAGCTGGTGGGCACCAACGATCTGGTAGCACCGTCCAATCACGAGCTCGAGGAAGCCGTGAGGCTTGTGGCCACGGAGTGCGTCAGGCTTCGCCAGGAAGAAAACGCCGTCCCCAAAAGGGTTAGGGGTGTGTTTATTTTTAAATCTTTGAATCTTTGTGGGTCAGGCCGTGACCGCAAACTAATCTCGTTGTTTTTTTTTACAGGTTCTGAGACAGGCCCGGCGGCCGGCCCCTCTCCCATCAAAGGGGGTGCCACGGTATCAAAAGCTCAAACCAAGACATCTGCTGGCCGGTGCCTCGTGGTGCATCCGGGAGGAGCAAAACCAGTGGCTCCCCGCTTTGACGCTGGCGGATCTCCACCCGGGGGACCGTCCGCCCTCCTGATCGTGCGCGAGGAAGAGACTACGCCAAGCCCGACTGGGGGGTCTGCTGCGGCAATCTCCCTCACCCCTGACTCCAGTTCGCAAATCGAGCGCTGTCAGCCTAGGTGGAGAGATCGCCGAGCTCAGTAGGGGAGTTCCGAGATTGAAATCTAGACTCTCCTCTCCTCCCCCGGTCCCTACAAAGTGGCAACGCGAGGTCGGCTCATCAAATGAGGAAGAGGGCCTGGTGGAGAAGAGGGGCAGGGTCGTCCTTTCGTCCGATAGTGACGATAATGGGGCGACGCTGACCCTTCTAAGAAGGAAGCAGTCAGTACACGGTGGCCAGTCTAGAGGAGGTGCACCGTCTTCCACCGTGCTTGACGGCGTTCCTGACGGCTCTGGACCTTCCTTTGTCCCTATCGTTCCTGCTCTGGAGGCGTGCCCGGCGGACGGAGAAGACGCCCTTATGACCGGCGAGGAGGGGCCGCATTCCCCTGGCGTGGATGATGCTCAAAGGGATGCTCCAGCCACGGAGCCGGAGCTGGAGGCCCTTACTCCAGAGAATGTCGAGCTTGTCACCACCCGCACTCTCGCGCAGGTTTGTTACACTCGGGTGCTTTTATGTTTTTCAACGTCTTTGGTAAATGCCGACCCCCTCCTTTATTGCTTAACTTGCAACTATCCGCCATCCGGTCCTTCTACTCTGCTCGCGTCAAGGATCTGACCGAAGAGTTGAGCTCCCATTCTGCACTAGCCGAGCACAGCGAGGCCGCCCTCGCCGAATTGAGGTCTGACTTTGATGCATATCGGGGCCTCGAGGAAGAGAGGGTTGGTAGCACGGTGCCGCATGCCATGAGTGTCGAGAGAGCCAGAAGCAAGGAGCTAGCTACGAGATTAGCTCAGGCGGAGGCCGACAGGCTTGCCCAATCTGAAGCCGCTAGGCTGGCTCAGGGCGAGCTGAGGATCAAAGAGCAAGAGCTCCAGAGTGCGGGGGCAGAGATAGGACTGGCCTTCATCACTCGTGACCAGGCTGTTGAAGACACCAAGGAACTGAGGAAAGCCGAGGCGGCGGCCAAGCTAGACGCCCATGCTCTGCAACGCAGACTTGATCAGTCCCATGAGGTAAACCGAAATCTCTTTCTGGACCATAAAAATCTGATGGGTGCTCAGGAGGAGATATCTTGTAAACATTGCGCAGACCTCACTGGTATTAATTCTTTATTGGCCGACTTATCGCAGCGGCAGACGGAACTCAGATTGGCAGCGCTGAAGGATAGACTGGCGGATACGGAGAAGTTAAAAGCAAGGTACTAGAAGCAGGTGGACGTTCTTTCTGCGGAAAGTTATAGGTCTGGCTGGGAGAATAGAGAATTTGAAAACCATGCTGAGGTGGTGACGCCTGACCAATTTGACGATCAGAAAGGCGTCGAGAGAGACCACTACTCCATCAAGCACTACATGCAGCAGCTCGGGGACGAGATCAGAATCATATACCCAGCTGACGTGCTGGAGATGCTTGCTGCGGAAAAGGATGGGCCCTCTACATCTGCCCCTGGTGCTGCGGAGCTTATCCCTATTTCTGGTCCGCCAGATCAAACTTCGGAAGCCCTGGACATTCAGCCTAGCCTCGGGGTCTCAACTGGTGAAGGGTCTGGCACGGTCGTCGTATCCAGTGATGAATCTGATCCGGCCACGCCACCCTTCTCCGAGGCTGGTCCAAGCACTGGGGTTGGCCGTTCCTCCTCGGATGGAGGTAACTAGGACCCCCAATTCTGTATATTTGTGAAGCTAATCGTTCATTGTAACCCTTCGAATAAATGATAAAGGATGCCCCATTATTTTTAGACTGTTTTCTTTCGCATCCAACCATTTGTATAAATGACTGTAAGGACTCGATTTCGGATTATTAGTGAGCCTTCCTTGGGTCATGATTACTTGGACTAGCTTTGGACATAGGGGTGCAAGCTTTGGCTCATCTGGTTTTGTAGAAGTATAACTCTCGTTATAACTTGTTTTGGCAGAGTTCGACCCTTGCATGTGGCTAGATTTCTCTGACCCCAAATGGGACCGTGCTCGGAGCCAGCTCCAGGGATTGGTTGACCATTGCTTAGACCCATCGTTGTAAAGGAGAAGGCCCGGGCTTGGCTCTTATCGGGAACAAACAGGGCATTATCATTCTGACATCTCCTTAAGAGTTCGCTCTAAACCTGCGCCTCGCCATCAAGGCTCCTGAGTGCTCACCGCCATTACCCTCGTACTTTGTATTTTTAGGACATAATAAATAGGCTTTAATCTTGATTCTTGCTTTCATGTTTGATTTGTCTCTGGACTACTTCCAATGGGTAGACTCCAAATCTGTTCACATCCTAATCATGCAAGGATAGATCTCTCCCTGGCTAGTCTGTTTCCTTTTAACTTTCCGTGTAGCCAAAACATTCCTTAGGGAGGGTCCACTTCGAATGGGTGGATTCTGACCCTGCCTTCCTTTTGCTTTTTGTGTAGCTAAGAGTGTTCCTATAGGGGTCTGCTGGCTAGCTTTTTGGTTACCACGCCCTTTTTTCCTTTGTACGTTTTCTTAGGTCATCGACAAGTATCTTTTTTGCATGATTCGATTCCTAGAGTACGATCGTTTTCGAGTTTTGCTGGAGAGTTTTTGGTGCGCAGCTATCTCCTCTTCGCACGTTTTCTCAGATCGTCGACGAGCGACGTGAGTCCCAGAGTGCGAGCATTTTCGAGGTCTGCTGTCAAGTTTTTGCTTTGCTCAGCAGTTTACCCTTCGCATATTTTCTTGGGTCGTCGACGAGCGACGTGAGTCCCAGAGTGCGAGCGTTTTCGAGGTCTGCTGGCAAGTTTTTGCTTTGCTCAGCAGTTTACCCTTCGCATGTTTTCTCGGGTCGTCGACGAGCGACGTGAGTCCCAGAGTGCGAGCTTTTTCGAGGTCTGCTGGCAAGTTTTTGCTTTGCTCAATAGTTTATCCTTCGCACGTTTTCTCGGGTCATCGACGAGCGACGTGAGTCCTAGAGTGCGAGCTTTTTCGAGGTCTGCTGGCAAGTTTTTGCTTTGCACAGCAGTTTGCGCTTTGCACGTTTTCTCGGGTCATCGACGAGCGACGTGAGTCCTAGAGTGCGAGCTTTTTCGAGGTCTGCTGGCAAGTTTTTTGCTTTGTACAGCAGTTTGCCCTTCGCACGTTTTCTCGGGTCGTCGACGAGCGACGTGAGTCCTAGAATGCGAGCTTTTTCGAGGTCTACTGGTAAGCTTTTGCTTTGCACAGTAGTTTGCCCTTCGCACGTTTTCTCAGGTCGTCGACAGCGACGTGAGTCCCAGAGTGTGAGCTTTTTCGAGGTCTGCTGGCAAGTTTTTGCTTTGCACATCAGTTTGCCCTTCGCACATTTTCTCGGGTCGTTGACGAGCGACGTGAGTCCTAGAGTGCGAGCTTTTTCGAGGTCTACTGGCAAGTTTTTACTTTGCACAGTAGTTTGCCCTTCGCACATTTTCTCGGGTCGTCGACGAGTGACGTGGGTCCCAAAGTGCGATCATTGATTGCGCAAATTGTGCACATGGTCCGCCATTATGGAAGGCCCTTTCCCGTGGCAGTCTGGTAGTATTTTTGGCCTGCGCAAACAAAACAATGGGTCTGCCACTATGTGCAGACCCTCTTCCGTAGTAGCCTAGTATTTCTGTCCGTACAACTGAAGTGTCAGGTCTTCCAGTGAGGACAGACCCTTTTGCAGGAAGAGCTTAGCCTGCTACGGATTTAAGTTTTATAATAATACGAATGCTCACATGGGTCTTATTCGTGAATAGTGTATGGGTCTACCGTTTGTGGCAGATCCCCCCTTTCCATAGCAAACCCAAAGATAAATCTATGCGAAAAAGAGAACTTGACCTGTTTCAGATTTAGGCTTTTCAGCAAAATAGCCATTCACACGGTCTTACATCATATATATGTGCCTTACACGTGATATTTTTTCAAGTGCTGAGTGTTCCACGTATTCGGCACGTTTTTCCCCGTTTTGAGTTCTTTCAAGACATATGCACCATTGTCGAGCGCTTTGATTACCTCATAGTGTCCGATCCAATTGGAGTCCAGTTTCGAGGAATTCCCTTTTCTAGCTTTTAGGACCCATTCCCCGGCGCCGAACTGTCGGGCATTAACCTTTTTCGCGTAGTAAGACCTTGTCTGCTGGTGGTACGAAGCCAGGTGGACCAAGGCCATGTTTCTTATTTCTTCCAGGAGGTCTGTGTTGTGGCTTAACTGACATTTGTTTAGGGGGACATCTTTTACCACTTGGGAACAGAGGGTCGGGAGGCCGACCTCGGTCGGGATCACAGCTTCTGATCCGTAGACCATGATGAAGGGCATTCTCCCAGTAGACCTCCGCTCTGTGGTTCGATGGGCCCACACAACGGCTGGCAGTTATTCTAACCACTTACCTTTAGCCTCCTACAAGTTCTTTTTGATGTTGCTGAATATAGCTTTGTTCGTCGCCTCTGCTTGGCCATTCCCCTAAGGGTAATTCACGGAAGAGAAACCGAGCCTTATATCATACAGCTCGCACAACTCCTTAAGCTTGGCATTCTGGAACTGCGTGCCATGGTCGGCGTGTATCTCCTTCGGGATCTCGAATCGGAAGATTATGTTCTTCCAGATGAAGTTAATTGTGTTTGCCTTATTAACTGTCGTGTAGGCTTCGGCCTCTACCCACTTAGTGAAATAGTCCGTGGCCAGTAGGACATATCTCTTTCCTCCTGGACTTCTGGGGAGCTCTCCGACGATATCCAGACCTCACTTGGCAAACGGCCAAGGAGTTATATTTGAATGAAGAATCTCCGCAGGTTAACATCTCATCGGGGCGAACTTCTGGCATTTATCACATTTTTTCACGAATTTGGTTGCCTCCGTCATCATGTATGGCCAAAAGTATCTGGCCGTTAGAGCCTTGTGGGTGAGGCTGTGCTCGCCAGAGTGGTTGCCACATACTCCCTTGTGGATTTCCTCCATTAACTTTTGCGCTTCGACGGGGCTTATGTAGTATAGCATCGGACCCATTGTCGATCCCTGTATAACTATTCACCCACCGTTGAGTACCTGGAAACTCTTAACCTGACTGACCTCGCTTCCCGGGGGTCTGTGGGCAGGTTCCCCAACATCAAATATTGCGTGATGGGTCTCATCCACCCTTCGTCAGCGGCGCTAGTTATGAACACGTGGTGCGCAGGGGTCTGTGGGGGGTCTGTCATGCCTCCGCCGTCTAAAAGAACCTCTATGCTTTTAGCGGTGCCCCGATTGATGCATTCTTAGCTAGCCCGTCAGCCCTCTGGTTCATCTCCCTGGGGATCGGTTCGATACTGAAATTGCCAAAGCGGGCTTTTGCCCCGATCACCTTGGAGAAGTACCTGTGCAACCTCGGCTCTTTTACTTCAAAGTCCCCCTTGACCTGACCCATGATCAACTGCGAGTCGGTCTTCATGGCGATGTCCTCTACCCCAAAATGTAGTGCCAACTTGAGGCCTTGCAACAATGCCTCGTACTCTGCCTCATTGTTAGTCGCTTGGAAACCGAGCCTCAATGCTTTCTCAACCCTGAGGCCTGTTGGGGTCTACAGGACTATCCCGATTCCCAATCCCGAGGCATTCGTGGATCCGTCCATGTAGAGCGTCCAGGCTGATGGGGGGTGAAGCTGAGACATCTGATTCAGGTCATGCCGCTCGCCAAAGGATTCGATTTCCACCAGAAAATCTGCCATGACCTGTCCTTTCTTTGCCGTCCGAGGCCGATATTCGATATCGTACACCCCCAGCTCGATGGCCCACTTAGTCAATTGTCCCGATAGGTCTGGTTTGGTCAGGATTTGGCGGATGGAGAAATCCGTATTCACAGTGACCGAGTACGCCTCAAAATACTGCTGGAGCTTCTTTTTAGCATTGACTAGAGTGAGGACCAGCATTTCTGCCACACTGTATCGGGTTTCAGCATCTAGGAGCATGCGGCTTATATAAAACACCGGCTTCTATTTACCGTCTCGCTCGATGAATAGTACGGCGCTGATCGCTACTTTGGACACCGCTAAATAAGCGTACAGACGCTCCCCTTCTGACAGGGAATCTAGGATAGGTGGGTGACTCAGATACAGCTTGAGGTCTACCAGTGCTTTGTCCTGTTCTTCCCCCAGATGGTCGTAGAGTTTTTCTTCAGGTATTGGAAGAAAGGCTTGCATCGGTCGGACATTTTGGATACGAATCGGCTGAGAGCGGCTACCTTTCCGGCCAGACGTTGGACTTCTCGAACGGATGAGAGCCTCTGCACATTCGTGATCGAGGTCAGCTGGGTCAGATTTGCTTCAATACCCCTCCGGCTCACGATATGTCCCAAGAATTGCCCAGAGGATACCCCAAATGCGCACTTCTTGGGATTCAGACGCATTTGATGCTACCTAAGAATCTGAAAGTATTCGTCTAGATGCCTCAGATGGTCTGACTCCTCCCTGCTCTTCATGACCATGTCGTCGATGTAGACTTCCATAGTCTTTCCTAGCAGCCGGGCAAACATCTTATTCATGAACCTTTGGTAAGTTGCCCCCGCGTTTTTCAGGCCAAACGGCATACGCTTGTAGCAGTACAAACCTCGCTCTGTGATAAAAGCCATGTGGATCTGGTCTTCCGCGTACAGGGGGATCTGGTTGTATCCAAAGTAGACATCCAGAAAGCTCATCCTACTGAATCCCACTGTCGCGTCTACCATTTGGTCGATTCTTGGTAGGGGGAAACTATCCTTTGGGCAGGCCTTGTTCAGGTTAGTGAAATCTATGCAAATACGGTCGTCGCCGTTTTTCTTTTTCACCACTACCGGGTTAGAAACCCACTGCGGGTATACGCATTCCCTGATTAGACTGCTCTCCAGTAGCTTTTCTACCTATTTATTGATCGCTCTATTTTTCTCTGGTGCGAATCTTCGGGGTTTCTGCCTGACCGAAGGGAAATGGGGGTCTATATTCAGTCAGTGACAAGAGTGTGCGGGGTCTATTCCTGGCATATCATCGTGGGACCACACAAAGACGTCCTCATTCCGCTTTAAGAATCCCAACATTTTATTCTTTTGCTCCTCGGGTAATAAGGCTTCGATTAGAATCACCTTCGCCGGTTCTTCCTCTTTCAAAAGGACCGCTACTAGCTCTTCGATCGTGGATTGCGGACCGTCAGACTCTACTTCGATTTGCCTCATGTATGCTGGCAGGCGGTCCTTTAATTGCTATCCGTCTTCGGTTGCGGCGCTTGTGATCGTGTCGGCTCCCCTCAGGGCGGCCAAAAAGCATTTCCTTGCAGAGGCTTGGTCCCCCTTGATGTCAATCGTGTACGTGCCATCCTTTGACTGACATCTTAAGACCTGATGGAGGGTGAAAGTGACCCCATGCATGGTGTGGATCCATCCCCTTCGCATGATGACATTGAAGGAAGACTGGCAATCAATGACGACGAAATCCACGTCCAAGCATCTCTCGGCTGCGCAGATATTAAGGGTCACGATGCCCAAAGGGCAGACCCTTGTGCTGTCGAAAGCGAAAAGCGATTGACAGGTTGGCCTGAGTGCACTCCTATCTAGACTCTTATTCTCGAATGTGTTGAGAAATAGGATATCGACACTACTTCCACCATCGATCAAGACCCTTCCAACTAATGCGGAGCCGATCTGCAGTTTGATCACCAAGGGATCATCGTGAGGATGGCGTACCGTGGTTAGATCTTGCTGGGTAAAAACGATGGGGGTGGCGGACGCGCGGCCTTTTCCCGACATCAAGTGGTTGACAGAGTGTCCCATCCCCCCCAAGCACTTCGCCCTGCCCTCGGCTCTTTTGAGGCATTTTTCTTTTTCCTCTTGATCGTGGGTTGGCTCTGGCTTGCCCACAATGGTCGGCACTATCCTGAGGGTCTGTTCTCCCGACCCAGAGGCCTGGGCCTGCTTCCTTTTCTCAGTCTTGGCAATGTCTTGCCGTGGCTGGGCTTCATCGGTTTTCACATACTGCTTCAACCTGCCAGCGTGGATCGCCAACATGACCTGAGCATAAAGATTGCGGTAGTGGGCAGTGTCGTGCCCGAAGTCTTTGTGGAACTGGCAGTACTTGTTCCTGTTCTTCATGTACTCAGGGACGCCAGATTTGGGTGGGTCCTTGAAAATGCCCCTGTCCCTGTTTTAGAGGTAGATCACATCGATCGTCGTGTTGAGCTCGTATTTGGGCAGAGGATCACGGGTCATCTTCCTTCTCTTGCCTCCCTCCAGACCGTCCCGGACGGGGACTTCCAGCTTCGGGGCCGGCCCTTGGCCCGGTGAGGGCCTCTTCATCCCTTGCAGGGCCGGGGGTTGTATTGGCATCGTTATTACTGCGGCAGAGGTCTTGGGTGCCTTCTGGTGGCTTTCCAGCACCCTGAATATCCCTTCCGACTTGGTCTGGACATCCGCCATATCGTACAGAAGATTTAGAAGGAGGTGGTCCGATAGCATTGATCTCGGCTGCAGGCTCCAGACGAACGAGCCTGCGGCTTGGACCGAGTCTGCATTATGGACCAGTGATATTACCTCGAGGAAATGCGTGAGGTACTCCCGCGGGGATTTATTTGCGGCCTGCTCCAAACGGTCTAGGTCTCGCATAGTTTTTTGTTGTCTTCAGACACCTGCGTACTGTTTCAGGAAAAGTCTGCAGAAGTCTTCGAACCCGTTTATGGACTTTTCTGGGAGCTGCCTAAACCATAACAGGGCTGGTCCCACCAGGGTCGTAGAGAAAACTTTGCAAGTCACCGTCCCTGGTCTCTAAGGCCATCTTCTGCTGGAAGTGGTATATGTGCTCGAGGGGATCAGTTTTCCCCTCGAACGGCCTGAAGGTCAGGGTCGTGAATTCTCTTGGCCTGGGTTCCATCTGGATCCAGTCAGCGAAGGCCGAGTCTCTTACCCAACTCCGCCATCATCTCTTGCTTCCAGTCGAGGGGCGTACCCCCAGGGCTTTCATGCTGTCTTCTGCTCGTTGCTCCCCTAGTTTGGAAAGGTCTCGACTGGCTTTGCCGTACCCCCTGCATTCGTGACCCGAATGGGGCGGGAGCTTCTCCCCGCGGTTGGCTTCCGAACTCTTGTTGAACTTCTTCGTCGAAATCTTCCCTCTACTGGGTTCTATCTTCACTTGCCAGCAAACCCTCGAGATGAGCATTATCTCTGCGTACCTCTGCGACCTCGTCCCTTAGACCTAGGATGGCCTCGTGGGCTAACTCTGCCTTTCTGTTTGCTTCCGCCAGGGCGACAAGCATCTGATCCAGTTTCTGCCCCAGATCTGGTCGTTCTTCTCGGGAGCTTCCTTCGGCATCGGGATGTGTACTCCTGGTTGTCATTCTTGAGGGTGCCATCAGATGTTGTATGGCTTTTTTTGTTCATAGAGAGCGTAGTCGTGAGTTTCTTACTCTTTTTTCCCATGCTCAATTTCTTCCCACAGACGGCGCCAAACTGTTGGAGCGGTTTCTCACCAGCCGTCCACGTGCCTCGAATTGCTGATGCTGTATTCTCCAACTATCCACGTGTCCTTACTGTCCCAAAGTCCTCTGAACTCCAAGTAAGATCAGAGAGGCGGGGTGGCTACCTGCAAAGACTCTCCGATGCTTAAGTCAGTGGTTTATCTTTGTGTTGGGTAGCAAGGAAAATATTTCAGTATGAAAAATCTCTCTGTTTTTTGTTTACAGACTTTTCTATATATATCTGTTTTCTTTTTTTAGTGAACATGCTCCTCTCGGGAACGCATGGCTCTTATATATGTAGTCCTGAGATAGTGAACCGCGTGGTTCTCAATCTCAAGACTGAGTACCTTTCACCTCGAAATCTTTTTCAGCAGTCACGGGCCGAGATTTCGGCGATCTCCTCTGTGCTGCCGTGGCCTGATTTTCGCCGCCTCCTTCGGCTTCAATCTGTCAGGAGTAAGATATGGGTAAATCACCGTTCTATCAGGATGGCTTGTCCCTGGCACACACCTACCCAGAATCGCATTAAATGCTCTGTCTGGGTCTGGAGCCGTGAGTCGCTTTATACTGTATTCGGTCGGAAGACCATTGGGATTTATGACCCTCCCGACCGTTGGGGTAAGGGCCGCTGTTCCATGATGGCAGACCCTTGGAGCTTCCGACCCCCAGCTGTCGAGGTTAGGGTCAGACTGGGCCAAACCGTCTGGGGTCAATGATGGACTCGGCCCTAACCTCGGACGGCCCAATGGCCGATTGTGAAATCACGTGCGATCCACGTGGCCTTCTACGTGGCATAAGGCTCGGGAACAAGTCCCACAATATGTATAAGGTTGTGATCATAAATTCGAGTGGTGGAATTTCCCGGGATTCTAATTATTAAAATTTGTTCTTGCAGCCCTCCACTCGATGTATAATATTTGGAACCACACTATCCATCCCCAGTTAAGGTAAGGTCTCTCTCCTCCCCTTTTTCTCTCATATTAAAAGGAAGGGAAAAAAAAACGGCAAACTCGACTTGTCTAGCTTTGTACTCAATCCCGGTTAAAAATGTTCAATCGTAGTAAGAATACAAACAGATTACCTTATGTTTATCTTTTTCTGTTATTGTTTTTTGTATTGTACTCGATGCTAGTCGAAAACATTTGACCTCTTAAAGCTTAATGCTTTCGCCTCCTGTTTTCACCTCAACTGGAGTTGAAACAAAAAGTCATGTATTTTGTTCTTTCGGTATTGCACACGATTTGACAAGAGTTGAATACCTACAAATGAATAAGAAAGTTTCTACTTTTCTATCCTATCAACCTCGTTCAAAACCTACTCGACTCTGGTAAAAGGGGCTAAATTATATATATATTTCTCAATTGAATAGTAATTTTTTTAACCTATTTATATGTATTTCTTTTACTTATTTATACGTATTTTTTTAACCGTTTGATTATAATTTAATGTCTACTATAATTTAAATAGTTAGAAAAAAAAAATACTCATTAGTGCATGTTTTTCTCTTTCTAATTTTTATAATAAAATTACGAACTAGTGCGTAATGAATTTTAATTGGACAAAATATAAATAAGTTAAAAAAAAAACTTATTAGATGGATGCCCTATATATATAACAACATAAAAAAAAAATGGCTAAAATCAATAAAGGTGGATTTTTCAATACTTCACTAAAAAAAGAAAGCATTTTTATTTTGTAACTTGTTCATAAGTTGACAAAAGAAAGCATTTTTATTTTGTAACTTGTTTATAAGTTGACATATTTATCGTAAGAAGTTCACTCCCATATATTTTCAGAAAGTAGTATCATCGATACTAATCATCAAGATCTTGAGTCTTATAAACTATCTCAGTTTTTCTACTCGCTAGAATAATAAGACCTCATTTAAAAAGTCTAAAATTTAAGTTAATTTAACGTTCCATAACTGCATCTAAATTGACTTCGTCCATCTTACTTTTTAAGTAAAATTCATTCTCATATTTATTTATTGTTGAGTTTATAATAAATTCATGATAAACGTCATACACCACTTGATATAGGAGCATTTTAGTACTTTAACAAGTGGATTCTTATTTCCCCACTTTGCGTATTTGCGTTGAAATTTTGCAACATGTATGATGAAAAAAAAAAAATACCTCAGGAAGGGACTTGGAGCCTAAGTTAAGAATTAAAAAAAATTAAAAAAAAACGTATGAATTATATAAGAATTTCCATATATACTCTATTTGGTCTTTCCTTCTCTTTCTACTGACTGACTCAATTGAAAATAAGGGTTTAGGTGAAAATATGGTCAATCCTTTATAGTACACTTTAAAGGTTCAAATTTATTTTTTTCCCACGTGGGCCTATAAATAAACTACTAAATATACAGTATATATACATATATAAATAAAATAACAAAACTATTATTATCGCGAAATTAAGGTATTTAAGATGTCAAATATAACTAAGATTTAATTATCATAGACATGTGTGCATATATATATATATATATATATATATAAAATAAGTGCCTTGAGTTTCAAAGAGTTAGTCGCCGTACTCCTAAGCCGTCGGCCAGGGTTGGCTTCAGGCACTTTTGATAGGTTATTCCTCCAATAAGGTCCTTTTTTAAAAATAAAAAATATATTTTTTCCCTAATTCATTAAAGTATGTTTGTTCAATTTGTTTATATTTTTATACTACGTGTGAAAAACTTTTAAGAGTTCATTTTGTGATGAATCAAACTCTCAAATTATTTATTTTTATAAAAAAATTTATATCTGGAAGGATATTTTCTATCAGATATATTTGTTATAATTGTAGTATTAACTTAAAAAAAAAATCAATACAAGACAATAATAATAAAATATGGCTATTATGAAACTATTTAAACATCAATCTTAATCAATAAATTAATGAAAAAGAAGTAAGATAGAAATATAGAATCTGGAAATCCTTAGTAAGCAATCAATTCTAATTAAATAGCTTCTTCAAATTTAATTTTTCGAGTGGCTGTTTTATCTCTGTTTTTTATTTTGACTAGAAAGTCTGAAAATATAGGAACTACAAAAGATAGCTTGAGAGATGAAAAAAAAAATGGTATTTTCTATTTTTTTTTAATTTACAAAATATATTGAAAAACTGAAAATAAATAGATGTTATATGGAAGTAAAGGGGAGAAAAACAATTAATCTATACCTTTTAGAAAAACAAACAAATGTTGTTGTAAAAAAAAAAAATCTTCATCGTCTCCAAAATTTTTAGGCAAGCTATAACGTGAATATGGGTTGGTTATGACAATTTATTATGAAAATATGTAAAGACAAAATATAATCAGGTATTAAATTCTTATTGAAATTTGAAACTGCTTGAATTTTGAAATATGAAAATATCTATATCAACAAGATATTATTATTCAAATTTCTAAAAATACTTTCTTGTTTTTCTTTTCTATATAGTTAAAGCCTTAATTTTAAAAGGAAAAATTTCATAAATACTCATTTTCAAAACCATATTTTTATAAATACTCGTTTTCATACATGTTTTTAAATAAATATAGACCACCACTATTTTACACATGAAATGTAAATCAGGGTATACCATGATATACATTTTATGAATAAAAAAATAACCTTAAAAATTGACACATATTTTAAAATGTATATCAGAAGTCAAATTTATAATAAAAAATATAAACCGTGGTAAATATTTACATTGTAAATATATAATATTTTATATTTTTACACATAAAATATGTACCTCATAAATAAAATTTACATTATAAATATAGACTACTCATATTTCGCATATAAAATGTGGATTATAAAAACGAGTATTTTTGAAATAAAAATTAAAAATGAGAATTTATGAAAATAAGTTTTAAAAACATGTACTAAACGTAAATTTCTCTTCTTAAAACAATACAAAAGTCAAAAGAGAAATACTAGAAGTGGTAAAAAGATTATTTGGGCCTTTGCTTTGAGTCGGGTTCTAGGTGTCCCAACTCCTAAAGGGCTTTTTAGCGTAAATGGCTGAATTTGGATCACTATTTGAAAAATGGCCATTTTTAAGCACTAATTAAAAAATGGTCATTTTTCATAGTTAATGGATCAAAATTTATTGTTTGTTTTGTATAAAATTGATTTATTTTTAAAAAATTGTTTTATTTTGTATGATATGTTTTAAAATTGATTATTTTTAAAAATAGATGAAAAAATGGGCATGTATCAAAATAAAATTATAAAACGGCCATTTATTAACTTCTGGATAATAAGGACATATCTGATAGATACAGAATACTCACTCCTTTAAACTGCGTACAGATAAAGCCGCCTTGGCTTTGTATGTATATATATATACAGAGTCCAGAGTGAGTCTATTCAGCGACTAAACTCTTTTGCCCGTTTTTTTTTTTTTGAAATCAAACTCTTTCCTTTTTGATTCTCTGTCTATATATAAACCCTAATCAAACATCTTTGATTCCTTTTAAACGAAACGAATCTCTCTCAAAGTAATTTAGATCAACAAAGAAAGAACGATTTTTCTCCTCCTCTATTTTTCGCTACTGATCTCCAAGTCTCACTCTCAACATAGGTACTTGACAATTTGAATCTCCTTTTCCTTTCGGATTCTGATTTGTGTCCTCTCTAAGGCTGTCTACTTTGAATACCAACTCATTAATTTGACTCTGACTCCCTTCTTCGGCTCTCTTAGACTAGAGAGACAACAAGACTAATTTGTTTTGTTACTGTTTCACAATTCAACAGTACAATGAAAAAACGATTACGTGAAGAGATAGAAGAAGAAGAAGAAGAAGAAGAAGAAGACCATTATCAGAATGGTGATGGTGATCATGAGCCAATGCCTGAACAGAGCATCTACCCCAATGCCGGTACATGGGTTCGGGGACGTTTGCTGGGATGGGGTGCCTTTGGATGGGTTTATTTGGCAATTATGAAGGAGCAAGGCTCTCGATTGCGGTAAAATCAAGCTACACTAGCCAATCCGAAGAGCTAAAGAAGGAGAAGGTATTGCTCGATGTTTTAGCGGACAGCCCTTTCATCATTCGATGCTTTGGTGATGACATCACCATCGCTGACGACAACCGACAAGTGCTCAACGTGTTCTTGTAGTACGCGTCTGGTGGGTCGTTGGCTAATCTGATCGAGAATTCGCAGGGCTTGGGATTGCGTGAACAGCAAGTAAAGCGGTATACGGAATCGATTCTTAGAGGAATCCAGTGCATTCAAGAGATGGGATTCGTTCACTGTGATTTGAAACCAGAGAATATATTGCTTGTGAAAGAAGGTGATAATGATGATGATGATTTTGTGGCCAAAACTGCTGATTTCGGATTGTCGAAGAGAGCTGATAATTGGGTTTCTACCACACCTGCTTTAGGAACTTGAGAGTACTTGGCTCCTGAATGTCGGATAAATAAAATTCAAGAACAATGCTCGGATATTTGGGCTTTGGGATGTATCGTCTTGAAGATGCTGACTACAAGACTGATATGGGATTCCAATGCGAGTACTTCAATTTCGAGGGAGGCTAACGATTTCTTGATCAAGTGCTTTGAGAGCAACCCGAATGTTAGACCGTCAGCTGAGACGCTTTTGAGTCACCCATTTGTCTGTGGACTTGAGATTATTGACTTAACTTCTGAAGAAGTCATAGAAGAAGAAGAAGTAGAAGAATATCAGTGTGAAGAGGAAGAAGACATAGAAGAAGAAGAATATCTAGAAGAAGAAACAGAAGAAGTGGAAGAGGAAGTAGAAGTATGTCCATGTGAAGAGGAAGAAGAAGATCTTTGTGAAGAAGAAGAAATAGAACAGGATCCTTTTCATATATATCAATGGGAAGTGGAAAAAGAGGAAGATCCAGAAGAAGAAATAGAAGAATATCAATGTGAAGAGGAAGAAAACATAGAATAAGAAACAGAAGAAGTGGGAGAGGTAATAGAAGTATGTCCATGTGAAGAAGAAGAACTAGAACAGGATCCTTTTCGTATATATCAATCGGAAGTGGAAAAAGAGGAAGATCCAGAAGAAGAAATTGGAGAATATCAATGTGAAGAGGAAGGAGTAGAAGAAGATGATCTAGAAGAAGAAATAGGAAAAAAATCCCGAAGAAGGGGAAGAAGAAAGAGAAGTATATACATATGAAGAGGAAGAAAAAGTAGAACACGATCCTCTTCATATATTTCAACGTGAAAAGGATGAAGAGGCAGAAGAGGATCCATTTGAAGAAGAAGAAGAGTGTGGTTACTTGACTCCAACTATCTGCCTAAAACAACCGGTTTTCACTGGTATAGGTGCTGCATCGTGTTAAGGCCGGCAGTATATGGGCAGTTAAGCAGTTTTGTGGAGTTTGCCTAGAGTCCAAGGCTCAAATAATTTCTTTTTCTAACATTTCTTATATTTTTCTTTTGTATTTTCTTTTTCTAAATTAAGGATATAGAAAAAAAATTAGAAATTGGAATAATAATACCTTATTGTTCATTTTCATATTCACGTTATAGCTTGCCTAAAAAATTTGGGGAGGATTAAGATTTTTTTTTCCTTTTTACAATAATGTTTGTTGTTTGTTTTTTCTAGAATCTACGTACTAGGTTTTTTTTTTCCCATTTACTTATATATAGTATCTATTTATTTTCAATTTTATTTTTTCGGAGTGGTCAAAATTATTGAGAAATTAAGGTTTTAAACTTACTCACTCTTATTTTGAAGATAACAAATATTTGATTTAGTACTAATAATTTAACTTGAGTGTGTAGTGAAATGATATTAAAATTCTACCTCAGGTTAATCAAGGAATCAAGCTTGAAGATAGATGTATATGGATTTATTAGAATCAAGCTTAAAGATGGATAATCAAGATATAAGACCATATTTAGATAAGATATATTTCATATTTAGTCTTGTATTTGATTTAGTTCATTACACATAAATTCTCTTTGCACTGGCTCTTACTTTTCAAAAGAGTTTTTAAACTATCTTAACGTTAAAATAGTTATTTTATCATAAAAGTTTGAAAATAAAAAATAATGATCTCTTTGAAAGGGAAAATATTCTTTAAAACATGATTTCTTAAGTTTAAATAAGTTGCAAATATATTTGAAATCATAATTATTTGAAATAGGCTAAAAGAAGATTTTCTATTTGCAAATAAGAATGTGTTTTAGGATGAACAATTTCTAAATGTTAAATATCTTTGTGAAACTAAAACAAGTTTACAATAGCCAAAATATTCTCTTCAAATTGATTTCTAATGTTTTTAAAGTGTTTAAAACAAGTTTAGAAGTCAATATTTGAAAAACGCCAAAAGCTATTAAAATCTGAAAAATGTCAAAATCCTGTCAAAATCTGAAATATGATCAAAAATAGGTTTGGTAGACCGTCGACCAACAGTGATTTTGGTCGACCAAAGTTAATCGACCACTTTTTAGACCAATGGCTATAAATGACCGTTGGAGCTGAACTGATGTGTTAAACTCCAACAGCCATATTTTTGGTCGACCAACTTCAATTTTGATTGTCCAAATATTTGGCAGAAAGCTAATAACGGCTATAAACTGCTAGTTTTCTTGGATATTTATATATAGAGCCTCATTTGATGGCATTTAGGATAAGAGTATGAACTTAAATTGATGTTCATCTACTCTCAAAATGTCTTAGCCTATTTTCATATCAATTACACTTTCAAATCATATTGAGCCAATCTTAGAGCATTCATTGTGTATTGTTCTTAAATCTCCTAAGCCAAAATTGTATTAATTTCTTTGTAAGGAGAATTTGTGAGTGAGTGTTCACTCTTGTTTATTAAAAAACTATTGAGTGTGAGATGAGGTTGTCACCGGATTCATAAACAACCCGATTTAGATGAGGTTACCATTAGAGTCATAAACAACCCGTGAGTTGGTGAGATTGACACCATTATTTAAACAATCTGTATATGTGAGGTTATGGAGTCAAAACAATCCGAGTTTAGACGTGATAGAGGCAGAGTCAAGATTATTGTAAAGGCTAAGATGTGCCTAAGAAAAATTCACTCCGTTTGTAAAAGCGAGTCGGTCAAGCTCATAATCTTGATCCGATAGTGGAAAGTTCAAAGCAAATTGCCAAGGACCAGGGACGTAGGCAAACCGTCTTGTTTGTCGAATCTCGTAAAAATCGAGTTTGCACTTTTTCTATCCCTATACTCTTTACTTTATTGCAAATTGTTTAATTGAGTGTTTGATATTTAGTGTGCTTAACATACTTGCTATTATTGCTATATGTTTGGCATTGTTGTTGATTTAGCTAAAAAATTTCAAAATAGTGGTCTATGGTTTTGAATACTTGAAAAATTTCTTAAAATATTTTAAAATCCAATTCACCCTCCTCTTGGTTTGTCACTAACAATAGCTAACAAAAATAAAAATAGAAAATAAAGACAAAAAAGCCACTAGACAAATTAAATTTGAAAAAGCTATTTAATTAGAATTGATTATTTACTAAGTTGATTTCTAGATTCTATTTTTCTATCTTACTTTTTTTCTATTAATTTATTGATAAATATTGATGTTCAAATAATTTCACAATAACCATTTTATTATTATTATTATTATTATTATCTTGTATTAATTTTTTTAAGTTAATACTATAATTACTTGTATTACTTTTTTTTTTAAGTTAATATTATAATTAGAAGAAAATATCAATCCAGATAATAAGTTAATAAAAAAGATATAACTAGAGAGTTTGATTATCACAAAAGAGAGGTCTTAAAATTTTTTGCTTATAGTATGAGAATATAAACAACTCAAGTAGAGAATCAATTGAAGCATATTTTAATGAATTAGGGAAAACACTTTAATGAGGTAGGGAAAATGTTTTTTTTTTTTTTTTTTTTTGAATATAAAGAAAGGTCCCTATTGGAATATCCGCCTACCAAAAATGCTTGAGCAAATCCCGAGAGGTGGCTTGAAAGTACGACAACGGGCTCTTTGAAAAAGGCTCCCATTATATCTATATACGTGTATTATTATATACATAAGCTAAATTGTGTTATTTGAAAATAAATAATTAAATGTGAGTTACATTTGATATCGGAAATACCTTAATTTTATTATAATAATAGTACTCGTTACTTTATTTATATATATTATAAATTTATTAGCTTGTTATAATCCCACATAGGTAGAAAAATAAATTTGGACTTTTAAGGTCTAATATAAAGGATTAATCACGTTTCACCTAAGACCTCATTTTAATTGGGTCGGCCACGTGCATAGTCAAGTTAAGCTGATAAAGCTAGCTTAAAAGTAGCTTTGGCAATTAGGTTATTCAGATTTTAAAATTATTATAAACGTTATTTTAAGTAGGATAAAAGTTGCTTTTTAAAAAATAATTCTGATTTGGTAACATAAATTATTTAAAATATCATTTTATTTCGCAACAATATATAACTTACAAACGTTATAGTTTTATAAATTAAATTCACGGTACACTTGCACCTTTTTTCTCACAGACTATAATTTAACTACAACACAACAATACCAAGTTGGCCCTGAGTAAAAATTTGCCAGTGTGCAATAGATTCACAACCGAGGAAAACAATTTTCATGTTTGATAGCTCAAAATTGTCCATTTTTCGAAATTACATCATCTAATTGTCATTTTCTTTCCACCCAAATACTAACGAAATGTTACACAACCACCCACATTGCTTGTTTGCACCCATCACTCTTGTTTAGAGCTCCACCTAACTTACCACACACCACAGGGAAAGCCTCGCCTTTGTCAAAGCCAGTGAATAACTTCCAAAGTTTCCAGTCGGTGATCAGAACTGATCAATCAAGTAAGATTTCAATCAGGCGGCATGTATGCTTTGCCTTTTTACTTCTCCTCCATAAGGGTTTTGAGCCATTCTTTAATCTCCGAAACTACACCAAGAGTTTTCTAATGAACAAAGTCCAATCAACGTGGAAACTTAACAGACATCTTCTGCGAAAAAAATGGTGGTATTTCAAGTGGGAAGCAAACAAAATCAAAAAAGCAAAGCTGAAGGTTTGCTCCTTTCCACCTTTCCAGTTCTCTCAACCATTTTCCAGATACTTCTCAATAATGCTGTAGAGCTATATGTTATCAGCAAAAATCTAATATTCTGTCTCTCCGTCATTAGAAATTATGACCGATGACCCATTGTCTCTCTTTACCAAGCATCTCTTGTATGGCACGAACCCCTTCCTAGAATTGCAGGGTCCAACAATCATAGTACGAAGTTCTTGACAAAAGGAATTGACAGCCTCAATGTTTTTACCCCCCTAGAGTTTCCACCCCACCAGCTGGGTCCTCGTTAGAATCAGTCCAAGAATCGTCAGAATCAGTCCAAGATCTTTCCTTCTGAGCTTCCTTGTCTTCCATCTTTTCTTCTGCACAACAATTCAGAGATATTTAACTATGCCAGATACAAAGAGCACCGAAGCATGGAGGCAAGCGTCAGCTTTCACAACATTAGACCTTTCTTTCTGTTGTTCCAATAGGTTAATAGGAGCACGACATTCCAGTGGATTACAGTCACTAAGAACTCCACCAAGAGACTAGTTGTCTAATTGATCCCCTGATACTTTCAGAACAAGTCCCTGATTGGTTTTTACTGCTTTGGAAACCTCTATACCAGAAAAAGGTTCTTTCCTGAGGTTGGATAGCCCTTCCATAAGGCATAACTGTCCTCAGAGAGTTTTCTCAACAGTTCCTATTATCTTGTTCGAGCCAAAAGGTATTTTCTCAGTTTCATGGGATACTGCAGCAAGGGTATTGACAGTGTGGGGTCTAAAGTTTAAAGGGAAGACCCAAACTACAGAGGATAATAGCTGGCAGGATTCATATATATCAGGCTTATGTTTTCCACTATTGTTTTGCTGTCGCAGTATTTACTAACATTAAGCATAAAAAATGGCTTGAAATTGTTCAAGTATGGCTTGCATTTTTTACAACCAATACTTGAAAAATGCTCTCACGGGGTCTAAGACCCTTTATTTTATAACAACTGGTACACGAACTCAAGTCTGGTAGTGTGCAACTCATTGTTCGATGGGATATAGCCAATTTGCAATGAGCACTGCTATTTTTCTAACTTATTTTCCAGTTTTATTGATTATTATGTACAATCAGAAGCTGGGAACGATGACACAAACTCTCTTCCCAGTAATATCATGTTCAAAAAAAAGGGAAAGAAAATGTGAATGTTAAATGTACAACAGTAGAAGAGAGTATATTTATTGAGAGCTACCTAAGTTAATCTATCAGAAATATCAAATACACCTCAAGTAGTTCATTGATATAACTAGAGAAAAGTTATTCAGGAAAGAAGTTTGTCATTCTACAAATCAGTGACCAACCTGCACTTTGGATAAGTCTTTATGTTGTTGGTCTTCATATTTTTGTAGTAAGTAACTTCAGTTAAATTGCAAATACTATGGCATATTTACGGCAGCGAGTTTCTCCTGAAGCTTTACAATACGAGCCTGCATATAAAAGAATATATTTCATAAAAGAAAAAGGGCTCATTCAATGAAACAACTCTGCAGAGATAAATGAAGAAAGAAGTTAAATAAAAAAAATAAAATAAAAAAAGAAAAGGGTACAATCCAGGACAAGCAAAGGAGCATATCTTTTCAGGAAAAAAGGAGCACAACCTCTTTTCTACTACATTAAATGGATGGAATGAAGAACCGGGCATATGTCAAACCTGAAACTGAGTTCTTACATTGGCTTGTTCATGCGCCAAATCTCTGTTCATCCTCTTCAGGCAGAACTATTTAACATCTACTACTAATTGATCAAACTCTAAGTCCTCATTTTGTTTCAAAAAAGCCATAAGGTGTTTATGTAACCACCCTAATTTCGATCCCAGTGTTACCTTACCTTCTAAACTTTTTGTATCACCTTCTCTCACTGAATCATGAGAATATAGAACCCTTATTAAGTTAGTCTGTCAGTTGCTGCTACAAATGCAACATGGTAATCACGAACACCACGTAAGCAACATGAGGAATAAATTCCCATTTTATCCATCACCATATTTTTTATCCAAATTACTTTCTTAAAGATATAGTTTCATGTTTGATTTCCAAACACTATAAAGACTTGAAGGCTCTGCTAGGTTAAACCTCACTCCCAATTTCTTTGCTTAGACCATCATTCCAATACTATAATGAATGGTGCATCTGGGGTGCCTACCATAGGGCCCACAGAGATGGACGACCCATATGCGTCAGTATAGCATTGGGCATTCCACAAAACCTTAGTGAGGGTTTACAGTAATCCCAAAAAAGAATCAAGTAATGTTTTTGTCAGACCTTATAAATTAAATAATACCTTGAATGATTTTGAACGACGAATAGATGGATCAATCTCTAGAGCTGTTAAATATGACTTCTCAGCTAAATCAAATTGGCTCATAGCCAAGAATGCATCCCCTTGGCAAATATAGGCCTGCAAAATGTAGATTACAGATTATATATTAATGAGATGACAAACTATAAGCTTGAGGGGACATAACTAGATTAAGGAGCTATAGCAATGTTATCATAGGAAAGTAATATCTATTACGTAACCACTTATACAGTGACAATCTTATGCATGTTCTCCATCACCATACGAGGATATAGACAGACTGAAATGTATAGGCAGCGCAGTTGGACAAACAAGAAATATGTCCCAAACACCAACATATTAACTTTATGAATCGCTTATCTATTCCGTTATATATGCATGCATATGATTTAACTCTTCCAGAATGAGTAGACACTTTCCATTGTAGTCTTATACTGAAAAAAGAACTACAGATGAAAATGAAATGCTATTTCTCAATAAAAGGTCTTTGAAATTACAAGGATCCAGCAGTTAAAACTCCGGAAGTCAGAAGTGTTTAAAACTTGTTTCCAGATGTAACCATAAGTAGTTCCGGTGCTTCAAATTCAGCAATTCAAAGCTTTCAAAAACATGTTCCAAATATAACCAGAAGCATAAGAGGTTTAAGATCAGAAGAAGTGAGACAACTGAATCTAGCACCTGCAGCAATTTAGCATCTATATGGACATTCTTAATGCTCGTAAAAATTTAGAATCTGCCTTGCCCTTACCTCAGCATACTGAGGGGTAAATAATAAAGCTTCTTTAGCATCTTCAAGAGCTTCAGGATATTTCTTCATTGCCAACCTTGTACGAGACCTGAATGTTGTGGGGTTAAAAAGGTTCTTGTAAAGATTCTAGCACTTTATTTCTTTTCATTTGCAGACTAAGAGGTGATATTATATACAGAAAATATGAATAGCATAAATCAGGAAGACTGAATATACGCATCCTAATGGCTCATCAAATCAAGTGAAGATACAGACACTTACTAGTACATATAACAACAAACATCATTGAATCGATTGAACATTTTCTAGGCAAGCCTTCAATTTACTTGCATTTGAGAAATTATTTACATGAATACGTACATGAATGTACTTATACACAAATCTGAAGGTAATAGATAGTATTTACAAACCTGTCTTCATATATAATATTGATACCACCCATTGGTTTTAATTCTATAGCCTGCACAATAAGACGCATCAACATCAGAGTCCATATATTGATTCCTTGCCTAATGCTGATAGTTTATCAATAATTTTTTAGTCAAATTAAATCCAAGTCCAACGTACTCATTTTCTCATAAAAAATTCAATGAAAATCCTCCTCCTGAGTTTAATATAGAGTAACAATAATATGTTTTAAAACCTGGAAACTATGACAAATCCACATAACACTCTCTACTTAGCTCTCAACCAAAACTGCTCCCCGCAGACACAATACATTTTCTTCATTACATTGTTATTTTCCTTTTCCATTAACTTTAAACTCGTAGCAAGTCCTCTTTACTACCATTTCTGACATGGAATTCAATGACACCTGTGCATGTCATGTAAAAAACGACCTTTATGGAACTCCTTCAATTATATAAAAGAGCCATAAGCCTATCTCTAAGAATATGTATGGAGAACCCAACTTCTGAACGAACTTTGTAACTTAAATAAACTATTTCCATCTTAACTATTGGGAAGATTGATCTAAAACATTCAGTTATTGCTTAATCTACGCTCATTCTTCCTAAATCTCAAGTCTTGTTTGTTTGTTTACAGCCGGATTCAGTTCTGCCGTAGCCTAACTATGTTATAGAAAGTTGAGCAGTTTTAGAGTAGCGCATGTGTGTGAAAAGAAGAACGTGGAAACATGGAATTGCTGAAGGGGGTTAAAGTTCCCTTACCCACTGAAAGAACTAATAAACTGGTATGAGGACTGCTAAATACTTAATGACATACTTATGAATTATTCATATATGTCATTTGTGCATGCATGCCAAGAGACAAGGTCCTTCCAAGTTCAGACCAAGTAAACTAACCAAAGCAATTTGATGTGAAAAGATGCATAGGTAATGAATGATTTAGCTATCAGAAGTCCACTGCATTGATGCATGATTTGGTATGATTTATCTTTAGAAAATGGTGAGTCATCTCCTTTTAAGCAAAGCAGTTTTTTATTGAGCCACAGTGGTATTAAAAATCATCACAAAGTGATTGATTCGATTAATGCTTTCTCCGTAGAACTAAACATCGAAAGCCTCAACCATATTACTCGTCACTAGCATCATCATAGAAGTTTTTTTTTTTTTTCCCTCCAACATTATAGGTGTTCATCATGACTGTTAATATGTCTACATCAAACATATTGATTAACAAATCATCATACCTTTTGCTTTCGAAAGTAATTGAAGCATCAGCTCAACCATGGAAGTAGCCTCATTCTTAAATGAGCCAGGGCAAATCATCGAGTTTATTTAAACTCATACAAACACATCATATATCAGAGAAAGGTTGGAACGGCTTTCTCATAACATATGCGACATTCATAGTCCTCAAAACTCAAAATGATTCTCAAAATCATCCCATTACAACCTTAATCCCGACGAACAACATAAACTTTCCAAATATTAAGTACCTACTGAAATCCTCCCACGATTGACAATACCCATTATTATAACTTCTACTACATTCTCCGCACCAAAACAATAGCTACATGTTACCATTATCAAAATCTAACGCCAATTTTCTCGGTCGACAAGACCCATTACCGATTCAAGAATTCTTTACAGCAAAAAACAACAATTTAAAAAAAAAAAAAAAAAAAAAAAAAGATTGAAGCAAAAGAATTTACCTGAGAAAGTAGCAACTCAGCCTGGGAAAAATTCCGCTTATCATATTCGAGTTCCGCCTTCTTCCTCAAGGCAAGGGCTTCGAGGCTCCTCTTGGCGACTCCGAAGTCCCAAGCGGGTCCGCAGAGAGCCACCATGACCTCGGCCGAGCGAGCCGCGGTCCCGCAATGGCTGACCATGACGGGGCCCGGGAGAGCCACGAGGTTGGGACCGGCGCCGCACAGCCCCAAGCAGCCGCAGGAGCTGACGGCGACGCTGGGTGGAGTGAGGCCGGTGAGGGTTTCGAGGGTTTGGAGGGAACCTTGTCTTCGGCAAGTTCGGTTGGTGCAGACCCGGATTTCTTCCACCTCTGCCCAAAAACGACAACGTCGATGGTGATGATGAGGACGGCGACGTCGTTTCCGCAAAGCGGAAGAAGAAGAAGAAGGAAAAGTAGTAGTAGCAGTTGGGTTGGGGATTAAGAGAGGCCTATTTGGTAATGGTAACAGCACCTCCATTGGCTTCAGTAGGAACTCAACTCGGACAGACTGGCTGTGTCACTCTTTAGTGACCGGTTTTACTATCTCACCGTCAACACAGCTGAGCTGAAAATGCACTTTCAGAACGGAACCAGCAAACGACAAACTACCAGCTGTCGTACCAATAATAGTAATAATGCAAATTCTCTGGTGCCTATGAGAAGGCTGGTACTTGGAGTCAAGTCATGCCAAAAAAAGAACCAGTAATTGATCAAAAAAACTTTATAGGAAAATGTGAAACTTACTTTTTGAAGGATAATATTATAAAAAAATATAAATTTAAAAAAATTACAGATTGAATAGTAAAATTGCTACAAAATTACTATTTATTTTATGCAAAATATTTATTTTGGGTTTGGACAAACAATTAAATGACAAGTAAGATCTTATAAGTATTATACATCAAATAGCAAGTATTTTGATTCAAAAACCAAATATTTGAGTTATAGTAGAATTTTTAAATGTCGTTTTAAGAATTAATGTAGTTTCTTATTAATCTCTCCTATTATTTTACTTCTCTATTGAAATTAATAAATTAATTAAACTTTTTCTTATTAGTAATTAGTCCAATTAAAGTCATGAATAAAACAAATGAAGTTAATTTCGTAAAAATAATTAGTGAGAGAAAATTGAGTGATATGTTACTAAATGAGAAAAATTAGTAAGAAATTTAGTTAATTTGATATTATCAACATATAATTGACAAATTGGGTGATTATATTAATTAACTTAATAACATTACACAACTTGTCTTGTTAAAATTAGAAACAAATTGAATGAATTTTACAAAAATAAGATAAATATTATCATTAATCCTAATCTCATGAAGAATTCGAGTATATTATTTATACTAACACTATTTTCCGATGCTAAAATTAGATTAAAAAAAATCTATAATTTTAGCAAAATATAATGAAATTTCACGTTAATTTAATATAATTAATAATTATATCACAAAGATGTGGTTATAATACTTAGTTTAATACCATTACGTATTGCTTCACAGTGGAATTAGATTTAAATAGAATGACTTTAAACTAATTTGTAAGAAATGTAATTAATTTGGTATGTATGAGTACAATGTGACAAATTAAATAATTATTGTACTATGAATATCCTATTTAGATATTGTTTTATGGTGAAATTAGTTTTAAATTGCATGAATTTGTACTAAAATAGTGATAAATTTGATTATTTTAATATATTTTGAGTAAAATGTGGCAAATTAAGTATTAATTATATTAAAAAGTAGTGATTATAATACGTAGCTTAATTATAATCTATATTGCCACAAGTCAAATCAGATTGAATGATGTTGAACTAATTAGTGATAAATATAATTAATATATTATCTTTGAGTATAATAATACAAAGTAATTATTTATAGTATATTGTATAATTAATTATATATTGTTCCACGGTCAAATTATAAGTCATCATCAATTACATTACTTTGTATAACATTATGTACATTAGTGATAAATATAATTAATATATTATCTTTGAGTATAATAATACAAAGTAATTATTTATAGTATATTGTATAATTAATTATATATTGTTCCACGGTCAAATTATAAGTCATCATCAATTACATTACTTTGTATAACATTAATTACATATTGAAAAAATTAGAGAAATTAAAGTAATTCAATATCTTTGAGTATAATGTGACAAAATAAGTATAGTACTTAGTATGAATCTATTACAAATTATCTCATGCTTAAATATAACAAAAAGTAGATGAATTTTGCTAAATTCACACTAATTGACTATCATCAATCATAATCTCACTAAATAAGTGTATACAGTACTTATCATAACACTATTACATACTGAGCTAATGATCAAATTAGATACTAAATGAATGACTTTGCACAAATTGGTAAGAAATTTCATTGATTTAATATTATTAAGTATAATGTGATAAAGTAAGTCACTAGAGTACTTAGTTTAATATTATTATATATTGTCACATTCTAAAATTATTTTTAAAATGGAGGAAGTTTGTAAAATTTAGTGATAATTCAAATTAATTTAGTATCATTAATTATAATTTCACCAAGTAGGAAAATATAGTACTTATAATAATTATTCCATCATGATCGAATTAGATACAAAATGAATGATTGTGCAATAATTAACTATAAATTTCATTAATTAACATATTTGAGTTTATTATGAAATAGTAATTATCTATGGTACCTAGTATAGTACAATTATATAATGTATAGATGACTTATGCAAAGTTAAGTGAAAATGAATATTAATCTATCATTTTTATAATATATCTTGTATGTAATTAATAATTATTTATTAGAAATAATTAATTCATGGGTTTGGTCGATTAAGGACAATAGGCCATTCATGACGATAAATTTATTTAGTTTATTCGTTGACCTCTTATTATTTTTTATATCTTCTGATAAGGACATGACAAGCACGAATGCATGGAGTACGGATTCTATTCAAGTTCTCATTGGTCCACTTACAAGAGCACGTGCAAAGAGATTCAAATATGCATTAAGTGGGCTGATTCAAGACATTAGGGCTCAGGCATGCATGTGGAGGCCCATTGATAGAGATGAACGGATTTCTAAGCCCATAACAAACTTAATTCAAGTGCAAGAAAGTTAATTGGCGCATAGAAATCTGATTTGTAAAGACTTGGACACCAAGTTATAGTTTACATTCCTATTTTCGTTATCTTAGGTGCAAATTGGTAGTTACCCAAAATGATTTACTTGTTTATTTTTATTTGTTTAGTGGCATATAATAGGCTGAAAATTAAGGGAATAAAATCAGATTGATACCCTTTAATTGAGGCCGAATTTAGGTAGTTATTAGACGGATAGTTTCCAACTTTCCTTTTCTGGTTTGGGTAAGTTACCTTGGGCATTTTAGGGTCTTTTTAGGATTAAAATTTCGTGGCCTAGTCCTATATAATGTATACTTTTCATTCAATAAGATCAGATGACAATTCATTAAATTTGAGAGCAATTTCTCTTTGGTTCTTTGAAAACTTATTCGAACTTATCAGATTTCTCTGTGGCGTTCATCCCTTGACTTATCAATCGAGTTTTTCATCCTTGATTGTGGCGTCTTCCTTTATACCAAATTCACATCTCTTTATAGGTATTGGGTCAAGGTTTTTCATCCGAATCTGATTGTAGAACGGTCCTAGATATTATCCTTGTTTCGGGTTTCGTCACAAGTTGGCGAGGTTCGTATCATTTGGTATCAGAGCCTGATTCTAGTCTCAGGTTTATTCTATCCTTTTTCTTTTCTTTCTAGTCAAAAGCAGTCTATATTCTTTCTTCTTTCTTTCATCTAAATCGTTCAAAAAAAAAAACGTAAACTCGATCTGTTCTAGTTATTGCCAATTCAGATTGCTTGTTTGATATTGAATCCGAATTTATTTCTTGGTGTCTTTCAGTTAGCCTTTGTATTTTCAGTTATTATTTGGGTTCTCAATTCAAAGAAAAAAAGAAAAAAAAAAAAGAGAAAGTATCCCGAAATCAAAAACCAAAAAAAAAAAGAAGAATTTGTGGTTGAATTAGAGAATTTTGATAGTGCTTCAGTAAAACGGTTGTAACTTCTGATCTGGTTATCAAAATAATACATATTATATATCAAATCGAAGCTTATTCCGAACCCTACGACTTTGAACCAACTATATACATTTCACCCTAGTTTTCAAGTCTAAAATCCTTCATTTTTATCACTTTCCTAGCCTTCAAAATTTTGTATGCGTTTTTTTTTTTCTTTGTTTCGCTTTCTTTGCTTATCAATTTCTAGAAACTGTTATTCCAGGTTAATACATTAAACCCTGATTTGGTTGATGCATTTTTTGTGTGGATTGTTGCTTAAAAATTCTGATTAGTTGTTTGAATTAGTTTGATAAGAACATTTGAGAAAATAAGAATGGAAAAAGGCAAGAGTGGTGAGCATATAAGAGGGTAAAAGCCAATCTGATTAAGAGTGAGACACGAGTGAACTTGAGTGATTCATTATTCAAGTGAAACACGTGAGAGAGTGTGTGAGGTTCTTTCTTTTTCTAACTTTTTTTTTTGCAGTAAACATGTCAGACAACAAGGATAAAAACACCTTTGGAGAAACATCTGGAGTCGGTGATCTGAAGCTTCTTATGGAAGCCTTAATTGGCGAGATGAGGAGAGCGATGAGGGCAGAGATAGAGCAAGTTCATGAGCGAATGGACAGAATAGAGAACTCACTTGTGGAACAACCACAGATCGCTCCTAATGTGAGTAGAAGAGAGAGATTCCAGCCTAGAGAGAGATTTCAATCTAGAGAAGTGAGGGTTGAAGATGAAGAATACTATGGAGATATTTTTGGTGATGAAGATGATCGAGATTCGATTGTCGGCAATAGGAGACACAGTGGACATTTTAGAGGAGCTAGGAATCGGGAAGATAATTCGTTGGGTAGTATTAAGATGAAGATTCCATCGTTCCAAGGTAAAAATAATCCAGAAGCTTACCTTGTGTGGGAGAAGAAGGTTGAATTAGTATTTGATTGCCACAATTACTCTGAGAATAAGAAGGTAAAGCTAGCTGCCATTGAATTTTCCGATTATACAATTGTATGGTGGGATCAGTTAGTAATGAATAGGAGAAGAAATAGGAAGCGTCCAATAGAGACGTGGGAGGAGATGAAAATAGTGATGAGAAAGAGGTTTGTTCCAAGCTACTACTACTGGGAATTGTATAACAAATTACAAAGTCTGAGGCAAGGTAACTAGAGTGTAGAGGAATATTATAAAGAGATGGAGGTTGCTATGATTCGAGCGAATGTAGAGGAGGACCGTGAGGCTACAATGTCCAGATTCTTGGTT
>JXTB01000639.1:80530-93974 GCA_002914805.1 Parasponia andersonii | reverse complement strand
ATGAAGATCAAGTGAGGTTACAAAAAGAGAGTGATCAAAAGAGAAAGAGTGAAAAAGAGAGAGAGGCCGAAGAAAAAAAGAGAGAAAAGACAATTGTAGATTTGGTCATTGCGAGAAAAATAGAGAGAAAACAAAACAATTTTTATGCAAAAGCTAAAGAAATTAAGAGAGCGATGTTTTTGAACAAGCCAATAATTGTACTCTTGTACAAGGAGGCGTTTTTAAACACTAACGATCTTGACCCTGTTTTGCATAGTTCTGTTGTTTTTCTGTTGCAGGAATTTGAGGATGTCTTTCCCGATGAGGTGTCGCATGGTTTGCCTCCACTTAGGGGAATAGAACATCGAATTGATTTTGTACCTGGCGCTTTTATTCCAAACCGACCGGCCTACAGGAGTAACCCCGAGGAGATAAAGGAGCTTCAATAGCAGGTTAGTGAGTTGATGGAAAAGGGGTACATTAGAGAAAGCATGAGTCCATGTACAGTTCTGGTAATTTTGGTTCCTAAGAAGGATGGATCATGGCGAATGTGTGTTGATTACCACGTGATCAACAATATAACGGTAAAGTATCGTCATTCTAGTCCTCGCTTAGATGATATGCTGGATGAATTACATGATTCTTGTATCTTTTTTAAAATTGATTTGAAAAGTGGATATCACCAAATCCGAATGAAAGAGGGTGATGAATGGAAAACTGCGTTAAAAAAAAAAAATGGTTTATATGAATGGTTAGTTATGCCTTTTGGATTAACTAATACTCCTAGCACTTTCATAAGATTAATAAACCATGTTTTACGTACTTTTATTGGAAAGTTCGTAGTTATTTATTTTGATGATATTCTGGTTTATAGCAAAAACTTGGACGAACAAGTAGTACATTTGAAATCTGTTTTAGATGTACTTAGAAAAGAACAATTGTTTGCTAATCTGAAGAAGTGTACCTTTTGCACCGATAAACTTGTGTTTCTAGGATTTGTTGTGAGTGCACATGGTATACAGGTTGATGAGGAGAAGGTACGTGCAATCCAAGAGTGGCTGAGTCCCACGACTATAGGGAATGTGAGAAGTTTTCATGGACTTGCTAGTTTTTACCGGCAGTTTGTGAAAGACTTTAGCACATTGACCGCGCCAATTACCGAAGTACTCAAAAAGAACGTTGGTTTCAAGTGGGGAGATGAACAGGAGAAGGCGTTTCAAGTGATCAAGCAAAAACTGACCAACGCCCCTTTATTGTCTTTGCCTAACTTTAATAAAACATTTGAAATTGAATGTGATGCTTCAGGTATTGGTATAGGTACAGTTTTAATGCAGGAGGGACAACCAATTACTTACTTTAGTGAGAAATTAAGTGGGACAGCCTTAAACTATCCGACTTATGACAAGGAGTTGTATGCATTGGTTAGGGCTTTGGAGACCTGGCAGCACTACCTATGGCCTAAAGAATTCGTGATCCATACAGATCATGAGTCTTTGAAGCATCTGAGAGGCCAACATAAGCTGAGCAAGAGATATGCCCGATGGGTTGAGTTCATTGAGACGTTTCCGTACGTTATTTGATACAAACAAGATAAGGAAAACGTTGTCGTAGATGCACTTTCTCCCAGGTACGTATTACTTTCTACTCTTGATGCTAAAATACTTGGTTTTGAGCATATTAAAGAATTATATCTTTTAGATCATGACTTTAGTGAAGAGTATGTATCTTGTGAAAAGATAGCCAATGGTAAGTACTTTAGGCATGAGGATTTCTTGTTTCGAGAAAATAAATTGTGCATACCAAATTGTTCTGTGCGAGATTTGCTAGTGAGAGAGTCACATAGGAGAGGTTTAATGGGACATTTTGGAGTTGCGAAGACTTTAGCTATTTTATAGGAACAATTCTATTGGCCATACATGAAACGAGATGTTGAGAGGATTTGTGGTAGATGTGTCACGTGTAGGCAACCAAAATCCCGAGTGCAACCCCATGGTTTATACACCCTACTACCCATTCCTAGTGAGCTTTGGATTGATATTTCGATGGACTTTGTGTTAGGTTTGCCTAGGTCTAAATGGGGTAGAGATTCAATTTTTGTGGTGGTGGATAGATTTTCTAAGATGGCACATTTTATTCTATGTCACAAAACTGATGATGCCTCCCATGTTGCTGATTTAATCTTTAGAGAGATTATAAGATTGCATGACATGCCTAGAACAATTATTTCTGATAGAGATGCTAAGTTTTTGAGTTACTTCTGGAAGACTTTATGGGCTAAGTTAGGAACTAAGTTGTCGTTTTCTACTACTTGTCATCCTCAAACCGATGGTCAAACTGAAGTAGTGAATAAGACTTTGTCTACTTTGTTGAGGACTATTATTAAAAAGAATATCAAAACTTGGGAGAAGTGTTTACTGCATGTTGAGTTTGCTTATAATTTTTTTGTTCATTTTGCTACTAAATTTTCACTATTTAAAATTGTTTATGGTTTTAATCCTTTAACTCCTTTGGATTTATCACCATTACCTTTGTCTAAGCGTGTGAATTTAGATGGGAAAAGAAAAGCTGAACTTGTAAAGCAGATTCATGAGAAAGCAAAGGTCAACATCGAACGACGAATGGAGCAATATGCCAAGCAAGCAAATAAAGGCCGACAACAGGTGGTCTTTGAACTTGGTGATTGGGTTTGTTTGCACATACGAAAGGAGCGGTTTCCGACTCAAAGAAAATCCAAACTGCAACCTAGAGGAGATGGGCCTTTCCAAGTTTTGGAATGGATCAACGACAATGCATATAAGCTTGACTTGCCTGGTGAGTATAATGTCAGTGCAACTTTCAATGTTTCTGATTTGAGTCCTTTTGTTACAGGTGATGAACTTGATTTGAGGACAAATCCTTTTCAAGAGAAGGGAAATAATAAGGACATGACAAGCACGAATGCATGGAGTGCGGATCCTATTCAAGTTCCCATTAATCCACTTACAAGAGCACGTGCAAAGATATTCAAAAATGCATTAAGTGGGCTGATTCAAGACATTAGGGCTCAGGCATGTATATGGAGGCCTATTGATGGAGATGAATGGATTTCTAAGCCCATAACAAGCTTAATTCAAGTACAAGAAAGTTAATTGGCGCATAGAAATCTGATTTGTAAAGACTTGGACACCAAGTTATAGTTTACATTCCTATTTTTGTTATCTTAGGTGCAAATTGATAGTTACCCAAAATGATTTACTTGCTTATTTCTATTTGTTTAGTGGCGTGTAATAGGCTGAAAATTAAGGGAATAAAATTAGATTGATACCCTTTAATTGAAGCCGAATTTAGGTAGTTATTAGACGGATAGTTTCTAACTTTCGTTTTCTGGTTTGGGTAAGTTACCTTGGGCATTTTAGGGTCTTTTTAGAATTAAAATATTGTGGCTTACTCCTATATAATTTACACTTTTCATTCAATAAGATCATATGACAATTCATTAAAATATGAGAGTAATTTCTCTTTAGTACTTTGAGAACTTATTCGAACTTATCAGATTTCTCTGTGGCGTTCATCCCTTGACTTATTAATCGAGTTTTCCATCATTGATTATGGCATCTTCCTTTATACTAAGGTTCACATCTCTTTATAGGTGTTGGGTCAAGGTTTTCCATCCAAATCTGATTGTAGAACGGTCCTAGGCATTATCCTTGTTTCGGGTTTCGTCATAAGTTGGCGGGGTTTATATCATCTTCTTAGGTTAGTTTAGCCCAACCTAAGTAAAATGATGGGTTGGGTTGGTAAGAATTCGTGCTCACAATGACCTTATTTAGCAAAAAATGAATGGGCTTGCTCTCATTTCTAATATATCTGAGACACTAGTTTTAACAATGGCATTATAAATGATTTTATTTATGATGTAGCAACATTATAATAATCCTCATAATATTAGTAATATAAAGAACTTTAACTGTTACATAAAAAAAAAGGGGTTTTTAACACTTTTACTCATAAAAACCCAAAAAACTTACAAAAATATGGAAGTCATATTTTTTCAAATTTTTACACAGTTTTTATTAGAAAAATATGACTTAAAAAAAAAGAAAATATTTTTAAAATGGTTATTGGTTACCAGTTTCTGAAAACTGGTTACTGATTACTGGTTACCAGTTATACATCAATTATAAATACCTTTGGTTACTAGTTACCATTTTATAGAAAGTGGTTGCTAGTTACTATTTTAAAAATATATTTTTCTAAATATTTTTTAAAAAACCAGTATTTTTATAATAAAAAATGCACTGCACCTTAAAAACACACTAATCACCGTATTTTTCAATTTTTTCTTAAAATATTGTACAATATCTAATTTTCTCTAAAAAAACTAAATAATAATTTAAGATGTAGTACATATCTTATATATACATACTAAAATAGAGTCGTGCAATATAGACTAATTAATTTTTTTATATTCTTTAAAATAAATATTTTAAAAAATGGCAATTCAATTGTAGCTTCAGTACCAAAAATTACTTAATACTTATATATATATATATATATATATATATATATATATATATATATATATACTAGAAAATCATAAACCAAATTATTCTGTATAATATAATAAATTAATGATCTTAAACTTATGAAGATAGGTATAATTTGAATAATAAAAAAATTAACTAAAATAATATAAATTTTTTCTTGTTTAACAATATCAAATATTTCCTCAGTGAGAAATATAATTAATTTAATCTCTTTGAGTATAATAAGACAAAATAAGTTATTTTAATACTTAGTATAATACTCTTTACGTATTATCTTGTAGCTAAATTAATTTAAATTAAATGATTTTACACTAATTAATGAGAAAAGAAATTAATTTAATACATATGAGTATACTATGATAAGGTATGTGACTAGAGTACTTAGTATAACACTTTTATAAATTGTCTTATGATTAAATTAGTTTTAAATTTTGCACTAATTAATGAGAAATGACTAGAGTACTTATAACACTTACAAATTATTCCATTAGTTTTAAATTAAAGTACCTTGCACTAATTAAGGAAAAAAATGTAATTAATTAAATATATTTTAGTATATTATGGCAAACTAATTTACTAGAGTATTTAGTATAATACTAATACATATTTATCTCGTGCCCATGCTTAAATATAACAGAAAGTAGATTAATTTTGCTAAATTATATGATAATTCGCATTAATCTATCATCACTTAGCATAATTTCACTAAGTGACTACAGTACTTACTATAATACTATTATTACATATAGAATCATGATTAAATTAGAAACAAAATAAGTAAGTTTGCACTAACTATTGAAAAATTTTAATTATTTTAATATTATTGATTATGATGTGACAAAGTAAATTACTAAAGTACTTGGAAATACTATTTCATATTGTCTCATATCTAAATATTAAAAAAATGGAGGAGTTTTATCAAATTAAGTAAAAATTTAATTTAATCTAATATCACTAATCATAATATGAAAAATAGTTTAAGTATAGTATTTAAATAACACAAAACTATTGACTTATTATCAAATTAGACATAAATGAATGATTATGCACTAATTAATTATAAATTTAATTAATTCAATATCGTTGACTATATTGAGACAAAGGAAGTGACTATATACAAAAGTATAACATTGTTATATATTGTTCAAAGCTAAAATTTTATTTGAAGTGTATGAAATATACAAAATAAAGTGAAAATACACATAATTCTATCATCACTGGGCCGGGCTAGTAAAGGACAATGGGCTATACACGATGATTAATTCATTTAGCCTATTCTTTGACCTTAGTATAAATTGTATCTTCTTGAGTCGGTCAGTCTAGTCAAATCAAAGTAAAACGATACTATAGATACAATAGACTGGCAAATACCTTTGCTCGTAATGGGCCCATTTAGGCAGAGAGGTAATGGCATTGATAGAACTAATTTGAGCCAAAATATTTTTCTTTTTTTTTGTATTTTTCTAAAAATAATAATTTTAGGAATCTCAAAAACTCATCGGTCACGATGTTTTTGGCAATCCTAAAACTGTCATTTTTAAGAAACACACAAACAAGTCATTTTTTAAAGTATTAGCCATAATTCGTAAACCATTCTAGAAAACTTAACCCCTTTGCCGCTTGTAAAATTATAGATCCATAGAACAAAACTAAATATAAAGAAGTCTTAAGTTTAAACCGATAGATGATGGATCTGCTACCAAGGGCTTTTGCATTTTAGGAACTGAAAAATCTGTTGCACATTACAATAATTCTATAGACGTTCATGGCATTGAGAGATTGTCAATTGTTGTAACACCATTAACTAGTATATATACCAGAAACTCAATATTCACAAAATTTGCAAGGCTTTTGCCCATAAAAATGATTGCTAACCATTTGAACTGACAGGGTAATAACACATTTTCTAATCAATGGGTATATGACATGAACCGAACAGGTGATTTATACTTCACCATCAAAAACCCCATATGGCATTTTATTAAATTCTGGGTTCTTATCACCAAATGATACATGACTTCTCCCACGATCAATTCAAAGTTCCACAATAATGCCTCATCCTATAAGACCCACAATTTAATATGCAAAAAAATTAAAAAAAAAAAACCCCGAAAAAAAAATCCCAAAGAGAACAAAATCATTACATCAAAGTATCACAAAGCCACATGAGTTGGACTCTAAATCTGTTTGATTAGAAGTATCCAACTACACGGAGAATATCTCAGTCTTTATAATCATTCAGTTTGCTCAATCAATTAATCAAACATGTAAATATCAACCACCGACATATTTAACATCACTGCAAATTCTAAACTGAACACCAATTCATTGGCAACGAATCTGGAATTTTTAATTTTCAAAAAATTAAAATTATTTTTAGTATATAATAAACTTATTAAAGATACGGTGGACCTCATAGACGACAGATTCGAGTTTGGGTTTTGAGAGATCGGAGCGAAGAGCGTCGACGATATCTCACTTGCGATCATTGACCAGCTTGGCCACGCTCTTCAACAGCGAGACTCTCCATTCATAGCTCCGAGTCTTACCAGAAGCGAAGCTCTGTCTCAGCGTGTTGACCAGAGAGGACACTGCCTTTGAATCAAAAACCTCATTACTCTTCTTCACCTCCTTCTCCACCTCAACCGCCATAGCCAAAAGCTCAAGAGAGCAACAATGTATAGTATACGCATTCGAAACTTGATTATGTTTCTGATGTATATAGATATATACATATATATGATACGACAGCTAGGTTTATGACCATTGATTAATACCTTTGGTACTAAAGCGTCCAAAATTGCAGTAAGCGTCTTCAACAAGAAGCAAAGCTCTTACTTTGCTAACGTTGGTTGTAAAACTCATTTACTTTTCTCTGAAACTAAACACATAACCCACTGATGAGAAACCCAAAATAAAAAGAGAAATTAGGTTAAATATGCTCCCTAATACCTTTATTTTGGCCCCATATGCACAAGTTAAAAAATATTTAAAAAATATGTTTGCGGACAAAAATACTCTTACTAATACCAGAAAATATGTCTCACTTTCAAAGAAGTATCCGTCGTACTTTCTTCAGAAACTCCTCATTTCTCTCGCTCTCCAACTCTCTCTTTCGTCTCCTTATCAGAAGAGCCAAGAACCCGTCGTGCCGTAAACCGAGGAAGACGAAAACTCGTCGTGCCGTCTATCGTAAATCTCTCTCACTGTTTAGGATTACGTTGAGAAAAATGAGTTCCCAAAAGAAGGTAAGCAAAATATGATTTGAGGGTTTTATTTTTTTTGAATTTAGGGCAATTTGTAGCAGAAGATGATTTAGAAATTTTTGACTTCATTTCGACATTTTTTTTATGCATTTTCGACTAATTTCGTTAAAATTTCGATGAGTACTGAAAATAGTACCGGAAAATCACGTGAAATTTGACGTATTTTCGATAGTATTTCGACGTGTTTTCGATGGTATTTCGACTGTGTTTCGATTTACAGAGTCGAAATTTCGATACCTTTTCAATGATATTTTAAAATAGGTAAAATAAACTTTCGATGTTATTTCGACTGTGTTTCGATTTTATTTCGATGAGGTTTCGATGAATAAAACTGAAATTTCGATACATTTTCGATGACATTTTAAAATAAAAAATAAGGCTGCTCTAAATTTTCGATGTTAATTCGACTGTTTTTTGATGATAGTTCGATGACCTTTTCTAGTAGCTAGTAGTTAATCTTTTTTCGACTGTTTTCGATTAATTTTCGATTCCATTTCGACGCGCTCTGTTTTTCGATGATTTTCGATGGACAATTTCGACCTCCTGGCTATTTGTTCTCATTTGAGATAGTTTCTGTAAGATTTTTCAATGACAATCGAAATCTTGTTGAAATCAAAATGAACGAAATTTCGATCACTTTTCGACGTATTTCGATGCGTTTCAACTATATTTCGACGTAATTTAGATACTTTTGATATATATTAAATTTGTAAAAATTTTGTCTAAATTGCTTTGTTCCTCTTATGCCGAACCAAAAGTCAAAGCTCCTTGTACCTTTTGGGGAACACTTTCCTGGAAGGGTCACTATAAAAGGAACAACGATGATGTCGAAGATTAAGGAGAGAATTGAGAAATATGATTTGTTAGAGAGGACAAAGCAGTATCCGTTTAAGTAGTTTTTTCTTACTCCTCTAATGTAAGTATTAGGAGTACTTATACACCAATTACTGTTGAGGAAGGTGAAATCCAAAAACCCAGCGGAGTTGCAGTTTTTTGGAGATAGCAACTTGAGATTCGGGTTTAGTGAGTTTGCATTGATAATGGCGTTAAACTTTGGCAAAGATCTAGACGTTGTGAAGTACAAATCTATGTCTAGTAGCATAAGGCTCAGGAGACATACCTGAATAATGAAGCTAATGTAAGATTCGGTGAATTAGAAGCTGCATTTCTAAATTGTGAGGAGAAGGAGGACATATGAAAGTTGAGGTTGTGCTACTTGGTAGATGGACTCTTGATGGCATAGGAGTCAAGCACCAAGATTCTGATGGATATGCTCTCTTTTGTGGAGAATGAGGAGGATTTTTTTAATTATCCATCGGGAAGACGATCTTACGAGAGAACGTTTCTTAGTTTGAATAAGAACATTATGCATCAGAGGGAAAACTACCTTCAGAAGATGAAAAAGATAAGAAGGAGAAGGAAGCTAAATACACAGTCTATGAGTTTAGCATTACTTTACAGTATTAGGCTTATGAGGCTATCCCCAAGCTTACTGGTACATTTTCTGAGAACCTTGGCATCAAATTCCTAAGGATGCTGTCATGGACAAGCAATAAAATACCATCAATGATGGATTGTATTGATGTATTCAAGATTAAGAAAGTAAGTCCGGAAAATTAATTTTATTCTATATAATTAATTTTATAAATTCATAAGTTGATTGAACTTTATTTTGAACTATCTTGCAGTTTGTCACAAAGGCGTTATTGAATCCACAGGAGGCTGAGAAAGAATTCTATGAACATATATATCAAGATCCACACGATAGCCTCAGCAGTACTAGAGTTGAGGAAGAGGGAATTGATGTTGAGGTACGAGAACAAGAAGGAAGCAGCTGAAGCAAAGCGAGCAGCAGAGAAGGTGGGCATCTTTGACGCTCCCATAAACAAATTAGAGGAGAAACCACTAAATGACATGCCTTGTTCACATAAGTTCTATCTTGAGTTGAAGACTGACATCGCTGAGTTGAAGGCAAACCAGACTGGACTGAAGGCGAACCAGGTGATTGTCAATGATAAACTTGATAGGTTGTTGAAGATGATAAAGGAAATCAAAGCACATTGGCAGCCAACTGGTTCTGAATCTGAGGCCACCCAATCGGATGTCCTTCCTGAAGGATATCAGCCAGGTAAAGATGTTGTCATAAGGACTCCTACTAAAGAGCACACTCCTGAAGAGCAGCAAACTCTGGGAGTGAAAGAGTTACAACTAGCTGAGGTGGCTACAGTTAAGTTTGGGAGGAAGAAACGAGTCGGCCAACGATCTAAGAGACTCATTGACTACACTGATCTGTCAAATAAGAAGTTCAAGGTTAATGATCCATGCAAACCAAACTCATTCCAGAAAATTGAAAATAAATAGTTTGATACATTTAGTAGATGGCTTGCAGGACTTATTGATAACCAGAAACCAATCCAGCTTCCCACTGGTGATGCTACTACTGGATTCTTCTTCCACCTGCAGACTCCTTGGCAGTGGCTTGCAGATGAGGTAATTGGATTTATAATTAAATTTTTCTTTCTTCATTTTGAAATCCTTTTTTATATTCACTTAAAAGTTATTGTATTCTCTCCATTTGCAGCATATTGACATGACTTTTCAGTTGATACGAGAACGCCTTTGGCTTTTCCCAAAGACTTATAGAAAGAAGGCCGTCCTTGCAGACACAGTCTACATTGCATGCATGAATGGTCGGTGGGATGCATTCCAAAAAACCTCCAATAAAGCAAAGTTTTTGTGGGATGACCATCTTACTAACTATGTTAAACGAGATGCAGATAATTTTCAACGTGGCTGGGAGGAGGTTGACGAAGTTTACTATCCCTTAAACATCGGTTCAAATCATTGGGTTCTTGTGCAGATAGATCTTCCTACGCATATGCTCACGGTATATGACTCTGACTAAGCATTATATGATGATGCACATGTCGAGGAAGCCATGCGTCCAATGATGAAGATGTTGCCATACTTTCTGCTGAATGTAAAAGGAGTCGCTGATCGCGATGATCTTGATTTGACTACAACGACGAAACCTCGTGATTTTGATGTTAGAAGGTTACCTCCTAATGTAGTGCCACAAACAACGAAGAGGTAATTCAATATAATATAAGGATATTAACAAACATTTCTCAATTGGTTATTTTGACACTAACTAGAATTATTTGCCTTTGCAGTGGAGATTGCGGCATTTTTGTTATAAAACACTTGGAATGTCTGTTAGCCGACATTCCACTGTCCAACGTTGTTGATGATGTTATGCAACATTCAAGACAGAAATTATGTGTAGATTTATTCTACCAAAATATAGAGCTATAGGTATATAATAAATTTTTGTATAGTTATTAGTTTTGCTTATTTTTGTAAATAATTTTATTTGGGATAGAGTAGCTGATGTATTGTGCATGTATTATGTTACTGTGCATACTCAGGTTAAAAATTGAAGTCAAAACGAATGAGATATAATTCAGCTTGTTAACCAGAGTCGAAATTCGATGATATTCGTCACTGTTTTCGATGATATTTAGATGCATTTTAATTCATTTTCGATGATTTTTCGACTATTGCATTTCGATTTGAAATTTCGATGCATTTTCGAGGATTTTTCGACTATTGCAATTTTTTCAAAACATTATATCATTATAATAAAGTAAATAATATTCCAAACTTATTCCAAATAAAATATTAAAATTATTCATTACAACGTTGTACTTAAAATCCTAAAATTAAAATGATAAAATTAATAGTACAAAATTCTCAAGATACATCATTTGTTGTTTGATTTTCTCTACAAAATTCTTTATTTGAAGCTGTTGGTATCATGTACCTACAAGTTGCCCGATTGTGGCCCTTTCCACTGCAACGGCTACAATGGCGTTGCATTATGATCTTCTCCTCTTTTGACTTTGTACGTTTTGTTTTCGGCCGGCCACGCTTTGGTTTATTAGGAGGTGGTTCTATCATACGTCTGCTAATATCATCAGGTACATCCCATTCTTCTTCATTTCCCACTGGATATATAGTCTCTGCATATGAGTACAGCCATGCATCAACTGTATAATACCAGGAATACAAGGAGTATGGATTGATGCATCGACTTAGAGTAGTCGCCAATGCATGCGTACATGGCAGACCTGTCAAATCAAACATCCTACAACTACAGGTCTTTGTATGTAAGTTAACTTGACCGTCTCTGTCACCGTCCATGACATAAAACTCATAGTGGCTGAGAGGCTGAACAATCAAAGTCTTCGCAGCCTCAATACGGTCCTCCAATTTTTTCTCAATCTTTTGCGGTAATGGTTTATTGGATTCCATTCCCAATGTTCCTCTTTCAAAGAACCAAGTTTGTAGTGTATACCTCAGAAACTCCGCCAAAGTTATGATTGGATACTTCCGTGCACCTCTACTCATGTTATTAAAACTCTCAGCGTTATTACTTATCATGATGTTGTAACAAATGGCAGAAAAGTTTGCATGGCTCCATTTCTCAATACCTATTTCTTCTAAATAATTAGCAATGGCTTGATCCTTGACCTTGATCTTCTCAAAATGATGAAGAAGTCACTCATCCGATAGGATTTTGCCGCCAAGAAGTACTCACTGTGGCAATGATCAGTCTTGAATTTTTCTTGGATATTCATACCAATATGATGTATGCAAGCTCCGTGGTGTGCTTCAGGAAACACAGTCGACAATGCATTCGTAATACTTAGGTGTCGGTCCGATACGAAGACCAAGTTCTCAACGTCTCCAATTGCTTCCTTTAGTTTCACGATAAAATACATCTAGGAGTCGTTGTTCTCTAAGTCGACTGCTCCAAATGCAACAGGATACAACTGTCTGTTTGTATCTTGTGCAATCGCAGCCAACATTGTCCCTCCATAGTTTGTTTTTAAGAAGGATCCATCCACACATAGCACAGGACGACATACTGTTCTAAAGCCCCGAATAGATGCACCCAGTGATATGAAGAAATACTTGAAACGTCTCATCTCATCAGTCTCTAAATGAGTGACTGTTCCTGAATTAGTCTTCTCTAACATATAGAGGTAAGATGACAGCTTTTGGTATGAACCATCCACTGTTCCCCTCACATACAGAAGTGCTTTTTCCCTACACCTCCATGCCTTTTCATATGTCATGTTAATCCCATAGTTTTTAGAGAAATCATCGATTATTAATCGAGTGGCATAATTAGGGTTGGCTAGATTTGTGTACTTTCTCTTAATGCAATGTCTAATAACTCATGGTGCTGCTTGTCTGTTGTCCTTATGCCTTATTGCCAATGAACATGTGTGTTCATGCACATATCTTCGCACCTCAAACATGTTAGATTTCTCTACCTTTCTAGCTCGCAACTGCCACGTACAATTGTCGTCTATACTTGTTATAAACCAACAGTCTTTGCCTGAATTTTTTTACCTTGAAGTCAAAATTGCACTTCATTGCATGCAAGTGCAGCTTCAGCTTCAAGTCTTCCTTATTCTCAAATAGTTGACCGATCACGATTTTCAATGAATTAGAAGATCCAACTGACAAATTGTTAGGTGTTCCCTGCGGCAATTCTCCCTCTGAAAATAAGGGAGCACTCCACTTCGCTTCATTATCTATGCACTTGACTACTTGAAGTCCCTGTTGTTGTCCCTGGAGTCTTAGCTACTTCATCAAAGCATT
>JXTB01000639.1:35564-79755 GCA_002914805.1 Parasponia andersonii | reverse complement strand
CATCGAATTATAATCGAAATATAGTCGACGAAATTCTTACATCTCAGACTTCATCGAAATATGGTCGAAATTACATCGAAAATTCGATGCTTATAATGAGGCAGTCTTATTTTTTGAGAAATCCAGACTTTTGTAGATAATCCCAGACTTAGAAAACAACTTTTAATGTATAAAATATGCTCGTAACATATCAAAATTCAGTTAAAAACCATTTCAAATAGTACCCATAACATTTGAACATAAATTATATACCCATTTTGCTGATTTCTGTCCTCTGTCTTACCGCAAAGTCTTTTTTCTGTTTTTTCAATTTTTATCCTTTTTTTCTTTTATGCTCTTAGAATTTCAGCTCCTTAGACAGTGTGATAACTTCAAGCATGAGATTACAAGAAAGATTGTGAGGATATAGAGGGAGGAATAAAGAGCTACAGCTAGGTTAAAGAGGAGAAGAGCGACATATACATTGTAAACCAATAATTAAGGATAGAAGTGACATTTCAGGTGGGTATAAGCATATTTTTCAGAGTTTTATTGAGAGAAGCATATGTGCCAAAATATGTTTCTTATGATGCATATTTAACCTAATTTCTCAAAGAAATAGAAAAATGACCAAGACTCCTTTTATAGAACAATTGCATTCCAAAGAGGAAAAAAAATAGAGAGAGAAAGGTGTACCAATCATGGGATTGACAAAGGTATGGTCGAGGTAAGAGTGACTATTATAGGCAAAGCCCCAAAATCTCCTAGATTATTGAGTTGCCCTTTCGCATCGACCAAATACCAAATAGTCTTCAAGGTTTGAGCAAGTTGAGAGAGAGAGAGAGAGAGAGAGAGAGAGAGAGAGAGAACAAAGAGATTTGGGGACTTAGTACTCTAGGAATTTAGTTCTGAAATTAAAATGGGTTCTAGAATTTTTTTAGGGCAAAATGAGTCCCTCAGTTGATCGAGGAATATAGAGCAAAAACGACAACTTAGAATAAACTAAAAGTGAGCAGCCATTTTTTTTAATTCAGTATTAAAAAATTCATAATCAAGTACCAATAACCAAGCCGGTTATAATTTTCACCATCCAAAATACCCTTTACTTGATCCATAACCGTTGGATCATATAAAAGTAACTTTAGGGACAATCTGACGACAACAAAGAACTGAAGTGAGGCACTGAAGGAGTGCCTGTCCTAATAATAATAATAATAAATGAAGCAATATTTTCTCCTTTTTTATATATTTTTTTTAATGAAAGAGAGTAGAGAGGATCAATATTTTATAGTTTTAAAAGATGCAAAATTAATACATCTCTATGTTTTTTTTTTTTTTTTCATGAAAGAGAGTAGAGATGATCAACATTTTATAGTTTTACTAGATGCAAAATTAATATAAGCACCACCACTCTAATAGCTCTACAGCCCGCACACAAATTATGAGACAACTCTATTAGAGTATATTGGAGGACATAGTTCCCATACCCATATTCCAAAAGGATACCCTACATTCAAACGAATTAAACATTCGTTTGTAGAATAAAACCTTGTTTAGTGGTAACATCGTTTTATGTAATATTGGTTCAACCATACCACAAACCACACTTCGTCCATCATTCCACTAAATTACTACTCTCACGACAAACTCTCGAAAGGAGCAATAAAAAGTGCAAAAAAAGAGAGGATAGAAACAATCTGGTGGTGTAGACGTTGCAGAAGGATGCCTTATTAGCAACAACTTTAAAACTTTGAAGTGAGGCACTGAAGGAGTGCCTGCCCTAATAATAATAATAATAATAATAATAAATGAAGCAATATTTTCTCTTTTATATATATATATATTTTTTTATGAAAGAGAGTAGAGAGGATCAATATTTTATAGTTTTAAAAGATGCAAAATTAATACATCTCTATGTTTTTTTTTTTTTTTTTTCCATGAAAGAGAGTAGAGAGGATCAACATTTTATAGTTTTACTAGATGCAAAATTAATATAAGCACCACCACTCCAATAGCTCTACAGCTCGCACACAAATTATGAGACAGCTCTATTAGAGTATATTGGAGGACATAGTTCCCATACCCATATTCCAAAAGGATACCCTACATTCAAACGAATTAAACATTCGTTTGCAGAATAAAACCTTGTTTAGTGGTAACGTCGTTTTATGTAATATTGGTTCAACCATACCACAAACCACACTTCGTCCATCATTCTACTAAATTACTACTCTCATGACAAACTCTTGAAAGGAGCAATAAAAAGTGCAAACAAAGAGAGGATAGAAACAATCTGGTGGCGTAAACGTTGCAGAAGGATGCTTTATTAGCAATAACTTTAAAACTTTGAAGTGAGGCACTGAAGGAGTGCCTGCCCTAATAATAATAATAATAATAATAATAATAATAATAATAATAAATGAAGCAATATTTTCTCCTTTTTTTATCTTTTTTTTTTAATGAAAGAAAGTAGAGAAGATCAATATTTTATAGTTTTAAAAGATGCAAAATTAATACATCTATATATATATATATATATATATATATATTTTCATGAAAGAGAGTAGAGAGGATCAACATTTTATAGTTTTACTAGATGCAAAATTAATACAAGCACCACCACTCTAATAGCTCTAAAGCCCGCACACAAATTATGAGACAACTCTATTAGAGTATATTGGAGAACACACGCCATTAGTTCCCATACCCATCTTCCAAAAAAATACCCTACATTCAAACGAATTAAACATTCGTTTGCAGAATAAAACATTGTTTAGTAGTAACATCGTTTTATGTAATATTGATTCAACCATACCACAAAAACATTGTTTAGTAGTAACATCGTTTTATGTAATATTGATTCAACCATACCACAAACCACACTTCGTCCATCACAAACCACTGATTTACTACTCTCACGACAAACTCTCGAAAAGAGCAATAAAAAGTGCAAAGAAAGAGAAGATAGAAACAAGCAATAAAAAGTGCAAAGAAAGAGAGGATAGAAACAATCTGGTGACATAGACAATGCAGAAAGATGCCTTATTAGCAACAACTTTGAAACTTTGAAATAAAAAATCAGACTCCTATTTCCTCCAATTCTTTAATACCAGCGAAATTACCGTATACATAAAAATTTCTCAACTTCAAAAGTTCAAAAATCCAACTCGCACGGACCAGGCAAGACAGCTCATACATATTTGCCAACTCAAAACTAAAGAAAAAAAAATTTTAATTTGAGTTTCAACCTCCTTGCATAATCATGTAAGCGCTAGTATCGTCTCTCATTTGCAGTGCCACGCCACAGGGTATTAGAGTTCCACTAATCTTGACAATAATAATAATAATAATAACACAACAAAGAATTACAATATCAGTAATGTGACTTGAACTCATTGTAAATCTTTAGGAGTGTTGGGGGGGGGGGGGGGACAAAAAAAAGTTTGAGTTGGACCATAACATATAAACTACTACCTCGGGCTCAGCGTATCACATGAAGCATCAAGATAAACATGCCAAAAAACAGAAGAGAGCAACTACTACCCAGTGTGTCACAAGAGGCATCAGATAATAAAACATGTAAGTGATTCAAATTGGGATGAAATAAACATAAAAAAGAAAATTAGAAGAAGAAAACAAAAAGATAGAATTTTCAGCGCATTTCAATTATATAAAAATGGCACAAAATCCCCCCTCAAGTCATCTAAGATGCAGCAGCAGCAGGAGCCTTCTCTTCTGCAGCTTCTTCAAACGTCTCCCCAGGAACAAGGTCTGGAACCTCGTCATCTTCATCCTCTGGTGCAGTTGCAGCACCAGCACCGGCCGCACCAGGTGCCTGCTTCTGGAACTGCTCTGCCAGTTTCTTTAGGTTGTCCAAGTTATCTGGTCCTGAAATGATTTAAGTGAAAAATTTAATCTTCTAATGATAAACTAATTGAACAAGAGAAAAAAATAAAAATAAACACAAGAGGTTAGGTTCACAAGAGGGTCATACCCAATTGGTTGAGGATGCTAGGAAGAATATCCTGCAATTCTGAAACAGAGAAAATCACACGTTAAATTTGAACGAACATGGTGTAATCTTAGTCAACAAATGCACAATCTTAAAAAGGAATTAACAATATAAAACTTAAAGCGCTTCAACTAAAGTATCTTATCACAAGACTGAAAAATGCACATAACAAAAAAACAGATAAACTGTACAAAGATGGTCCACTACATAACAACTAATGATTAATGATTTAGGAAATGACATGATCAGTAACACAATTTTTTTTTACAAATAAAAAATGGAGGCGTAGATCTTTTCTCAACCATTCTTTAACTCCTGAACACTAAAAATAAAATTTTTACCAACAACGCTCTTAGTGAACCTTCAGTAGGGTAACATCCAAGATCTAACAATCCTCCCTACAAAACTAAGAAAGTAGTTCTTACACACACAAAACCCAGAGAGTAATAAAACCAGAGCATAACACCCTGTATACTAAAGAGTTATAAGGTTAAAAACAACAAAATAAATCAACCAGAGAGTAACAGAACTAGAGCATAGCAACCTGTATACTAAAGAGTTTTAAGGTTAAAATATTACTTGAAACACAACCATAAAAAAAATTTACTTGGAACAGAGCCAAGCTGACAAAAAATAAAAACCTCATCATCCAAAATTTTAATAGAGAAATAGAATCATACTCTTTGTCTGAGGAGATCCACTGACGACCCAAGTGTTGGCAGCAATGGATGCTTGAACTGAAACATTTAAAAGCATATACTAAATAAGAGTCAAATAACAAAACACATGACCAATATAAACGTCTGAGTAAAATAGAGCCTCCATCACCTTTGGGGTTTGAGAACTGGATGACAACATCATCCTTAAAGATGTTTACTTCCTCAATTGCAGGGATAGCATTGACTCCTATCCTCTTCAGAGTGCTCTGAAGCCTTTTGTCATCGGTGGTAGTTGTCTTGTGTACAGCCTTCTTCTTTCTGTAATTAAAAACAAGTGTTTAAAATCTCCACTAGCAGTAGCTAAGGAGCTAACTAAGTTAAAACAAGACTGGTAATAGATAAAAAATCAATATCTAATTAACATCTTAATGAATTAAAAAAATATTTACAACAGGGTAGTCCCGACACCAATGGGTGAAAAAAACCCTCTAGGAAACTTATCAACCACCAACCCTAAAGCAAAACTTGCAAAAATACCAAGCCACTCCCATGTAAACTAGCCTAGAACATACAAGTACTTCTAGTCATGCAGTGATGCAGAAGAGGTAGAAGTAAATAAAAGGAAAAGATTAAATACACCTTCACATTCTCAGGAGAAAAACATGTAAGGCAATTAATAATCAGTAGCACATAAATTTAAGACGAAAATTTAAACTAATTGTACAATATATTGATAGAGACTAAATTTCTCAGAAGGAGCAAAGGAATTCCTTTCAATTCCCCACTAAATAAACTAAGTCACTCTGCAATTTAATTAAAAAAAATCCAAACTGGCCCTTATTAACTTATCTAAGATAACTTTACGGATATTGGTAGTCTGAAATCAAAGAGCAATATACCTTCTCATGCTACCTTTCCCACCGGTGCGGACAGCACCAGCCATTTTCATAAGCTTCTCCACATTCATCTGTTAAGCTAAAACAGAAGAGAGGTTAGGAAGGAAGACTTTTCCTAAGAAAAATGTCTCATAGCTTTAAGTATGTAAATTCAAAATAGAAATAGAAATTCCAAAGAAAAGTACAGAAAAGATTCTTGTTACCGAAATTACATGTCAAGGGCTCAGATATATCAATAAAAGACAAAGCTACCATAATACATCAGACAGAACTACTACTTTTTAAAGTTTCCCAGCACATAAAAGTGATAAAATAAACCCTTAGATGACACTGAAACTATAGGGGACTTGACCCCGTAAGCTTCCTACTATCTCAATCCAAGTTTTCTTGATTGATATTAAAAAGCTTTTCTTAAGTTCGTACCCTATAAGTTTCCTTCTATCCTGAGCATACCCATAATAATAGGATTTCAATCTAAATAAAACTATATGGTTAGAAAAACAACAGAAGTGGCTACCCAAAAAAAGTTTAGGAACTTGGTCACGACATGCTTCAGAAAGACATCTTTAAGACTGACATTTTCAAAGACAAAAAGCAAATCAAAACTTAAAACAAACGAAATGAAGCTTTTCATAGCATATGTCACACAAAATTCCTAGTTGTATCGAAATTCACTTAATCACCTCATTTACAAAGCTTCAAATAGCTCGTCTGAACAACAAAAAAAACAAATATTCATATACATACATATATAAATACATCAAAACCCAGTACAGTTTTCAACATTTCTAAGCCGCAATAAACAAAATTTTCACACAATATAAACCCCATAATCATTTCCATATAAACCCTCGATAAGAAAACAGCAAGAGAATCCAACGAAACCCCTCCAGAACCAACAATCACAAAACCCTAACAAAGTAATCGATAACATGAAATTCAAGAAAAACTCATTAATATCCACAACCAAAAAGCAGGGGGAGAAGAGGATATTGATGAAATTCTAGGGTTTATTATACCTTGGCTAGGGTTTAGGTAGTGAAACAAGACTGGTAAGATTAGATACTGGGAAGACAGAAAGAGATGAGCCCTCAGACGGCGCTAAAGAAGGCCCTTTGGTCCCTATAAAGGAGCGGCTAAGATGATAACGTACGTGGTTGATGATCCGACGGTCAAAATTTCGTTTCACGTCTCTCTTTGATAGGGTTTGGATTATATCAAGCTTGTATACGTGGAATAATTAAGGTATTTGATAGTTAATGTGTACTAATTTTCCACGGTCAAAAATTTTCATTTGATTTGGACAAGTTCACCATGTTTTATGGATTAACAATATTAACTCTTAATTATAACTGAAATATTTATTTGCTTATTGAATTTTTAATAATTCATAAATTATGTAATTATTATAATAATAATTTTTTTATCATAAATTATTACATATTTAATAGAAATAAGTTAGAATACATAATTTAGTAATTATAGAAAAAAAAATGAGATTCTGAATTCTTAACTTACATAATAGACTACTAAAATTTATGTAATTATTATAATAATGACTATTTTTTTTAATAAACTATTAAATTTTTTAAAGAAGCGAGTCTTGTGCAAAATGTACAATTTAGTATTTATGAATATAAATGAGATTTTGATTCATAAAAGTAAATAATACACAATTATATGCTTATCTATGACTATTTTTGGTTAAAAAATTATTTGTTTATGATAAATGATCTATTAATGTAACAATTGTATAATTTACATTATTAGGTAAGTTAAAAATTCAGAAATAAAGTGATATAATAAGTATAAATCAAGATTATTACTATATTTTAACCATATTTTCTAACGTGAAAAATAAGAAAAATTCTTATAGAAAAATCTTTTTTACCATGGAATCGCTTGAACTATCAAATGAAGCCTTAGACAAAGTTTTTCTTTTCAAAGATAAATTTCACCTGCTTATCAAATTATTCATTATGTGTAATTTGATTTAGAAGAACAATTATTAAAAAATGAAACATCTTTAATTAACATAAAATTAATGTCATCTTCAATTAAAAAAATAGAAGGATAATATTAGAAAAATATCCTATGATTTTTAGCATTTTATCAAAAAAAAAACTCATACATTTTCTGTAATTATTAAATAAAATCTTTTATTTATATTTTTCTATCAAATTCTACCGAATTCGGATATATGGTTAAAATTGTTGAAATAGAATGTTTTTTTAACTTTTATACTCCGATAATAGAACTCAAAAAAGAATTTTTGTAGGTATGAAAGTTGTTTGATTCCTAAAAGATTACAGATTATTTTTGGGCCTAAGTTGTTGTTTTCTAGCTATTTATATGGATGCGAATATATAATTTTAAAGAATAAAGACGTTTTTACAAAAATTTTAAAATCTAATTTTGACTGTATAATTGATAGAAAAAACAAATAGAAAGTTTATTTGATATTAATGAAAAGGCTTGATTTTTTTGCTAAAAGGCTAAAAGTGGTAGTTTTTTTTTATGATGTTATCCCAAAAAAAAAATAAATGAATCAGAAAACAAAAAAGTATATCACTTTGTTTTTAATTTTGAAATATTTGTACGAGCAATTTAAAAGTACACGTATTTACCAATAATTAAAAAAAATATATGTATGTTCTAAGTTGGGTTTGGAATTTCTTCTTAATTTTAAAATGTGTTATTTTTTTTTTTTTAAAAAAACCCACTAGTTTAATTTAAATTTGTATGGTTACATTTATAATTTGGGGTTTTTAGTACAACAAAAAGGATTAACACATAAATTCATAGCTAAAGTAGAATTAAAAAAAGAGAAAAGTTCTGTGAATTTTTTAATCTCAGATTCTCAGAATATTCAAAGCCTCCTCAAATTCAATCTAATTGCTAGAGATAAAAGAACATAAGAGTTTGTTTAGATTCACTTCTAGTTTTTTTGTTTAAATAAATTGAAAATAAAAATAAAATTTTTGTTTTGTTTTTTAATTTTTATAAACAAGAAATATACATAGCAAACTTTATTTTACTACTTGTTTCCAAAAACAATAGAGTGCAAATAACGAGAGAAAAAATTATATAAACTTATATTTGTGTATGTATATACGTATATGTATGTACGCACTTGTTTATAAATATTTGTATATTCTTTTGTTTTTCAAAATTTGTTTAAAAAAATAAAGATATTAGAAATTTTTTATTACTACTTTTTTTAAATTTGTGGTAATAATTTTTAAAAACAAAAATAAAGATTGCCAAGCAAACTTCCAAAAATAATTTATACTTTTCTGTTTAGAAAAACAAAAAACTAAAAATGAAAATCAATCTAAGCAATCTCTAAACTATTGCCAAAACAAACTCATTTTGGATAAACAAAAGTTATAAAATATTATAATAAACAAGTTACGCAAACGATAAGTAGTTTAGCTAACAAACAACAATCTTTGGTTATTGTATAATGATAAAGCCAAAGTTTCAATCTTTTTTTTTTAAAAAAAAGAAATTGAACAATGAGGCAAAGCTTTGTAAGCATTGTCAGTCAAGTTTTCAAGTATTTTAGTTTCACCAATGCTTGAGACATAGTGGTCTTCATAAAATATTTGAGAATTCTAAAATCAAATTCTTTTTTCTTTCCCCCTATGATTTTGGCTAACACTAATCGAATGCATTCTTTTTAGCTTTTATCATTTTTCACTGATGCAGTATTGCAGGCATGAATTTAGTTATATTATATTTAGTAAAGAGGAAAGGAAATCAAAATGAATTAAAAAAAAAAAAGAGAGAGAAAAAGAGAGAATGTGAGGATGAAAATGAATGAACAAAAATAAAGAACATGAAGGAGAGAGAATGTGAGAATAAAAAAGAAAATATCTTTTATGTATAGTTTTTTAGTACAGAGAGTAAAAAATCTTATTTTATTTTAAAATCATATCAATTATGGCCATAAATTATTATTTTAAAATTTAGTGTCCAAAAGTAGTTTGGTAATTTAACTTTCTCATTAGCAACTTTTGTTCTTTTTCTCTCCACTTTTGGGGATAGATACTTAGTGGGCTTCACCCCTAATTCTTCTTCCGTTTTTCTTTTTATTATCTTTTTTTTTTCCTACCAAAAAACTTTTCTCTCCCCTTTTTACTCTCAATTTTATCTCGTACCTTTTCTCTCACTTTCATCTCTACTAAACATAAACCATTGTAAAAGCAATTGGGTTCTTCTGCACCTCTAGTAGAGAGCATGTACTCAAATAATTCTTATAATCTCCTTTTTCATTTGTCTATCTTCCTTTATATTTGCCTATCTCTTTATCTCTTTTCAATTTAAATAAATACATAATCTCCAAAGAAATCATACTAAAATTGAAGATCTAAGTTGTTTAGATATATGTCTTAAAAGCTTATGACTTCTTGTAATAACATATTAAGTTCAATAACGACATTTTGCTTATCTATTTCATGCGATATTTGTAATGAAAAATTGTTTATAGTAAAAGTGAAATATCTTAAGGACACAAAATTAGAAATTAATGACAGAAGAGCTATATATCGTAGGTGTAATAATTATACATTTAGTCTACAAATGCTCTAAGTTAACCTAATAGAAGCTTTATATTGAGAAGGATATAAGATTGATCTAGGTAATTGTCACATAAACACAGAATCGCTAACCTAAGTTATATTCTTCACTATAGCTAATATATCGAAAGATCATAACAACTATAGCTTTACTACCTATAGATTGATACGACTTAAGCCAATATCTAATTCTATCCAGATCATTTAGTTATACACCTAAATAAGCAAGATATCATTCATAGATCAATCAAATATGGAAGAACATAAGCAACTTCAAATAAATAATTAATTGCATAAAAATTGAAAAATTAAATAACTGAAGAGGTAAAATTTGTGCTGTTATTTTAGATGTTGCAATATCACTGTTACAGACATCACTGAAATATTTGACTTGGTACTTTTGTAGTGTTTGTCCAAATTTTACAATTTTTATATGATTGATTAATTGTTTAATATTACAAAGATGTAATTAAAATTATTTATGTTTAATATTTGCCTTCTAAGAAAATTAATTTTAATAATTCTTTCTTGTTTAAATCGTGTTTAATAAAAATTTGATTAATATGTGACTGAATCAATCAATTATAATTAGTTTAATCAGACTCTAATCTTATGAGGTGTATATTTGGATATTATTCACCTAATCTATTTTGACAGCTCGTGTGAAACTTTTAAGGAAACAATTTTGTTGTGTGAAAAAGTAGTTGCTTATTTTCTAAAAAGAATTTCAAGGATGTCGTTTCTTTTTATTTTCTAAGTTAATTCTAGATATATTTGAATAATTTTATTATGTTGATTTACTAATCAATTTAAAAGAAATCGGATTTGTAATTGCAGGAATCAATCAATAACTTTCCTAGAATATTACAACATGACTGTTTTAGACAAGGTCAATATTATAACATCGATGGACAGAATCAATATTTAATTTTATATCAGCTAATTATGATTTTGACTGGTTATTTTATCTTTCAATCAATACTTATTGTGATTGAATGTGTCTTATAGACTGATACGTAAAGGAAGACTTCAAGCACTATAAATAGAACTCTAAGGTAGAATCTAAGTATGTCGAGTGTCTTGAATGTATTTGTAATTGCCATTAGAGCAATACTTTATTAAATTTATCTATACTTTGTCTTGTGAGATTAGGGGGGAGTCTTAGCCATTAGAGTACTTTGGGAGAAGTGCGGCGAGTCTTTAGGAGAAGGCGAGTTTCGAGAAATTTGAAGGGAGTTCAGACGGAAGGAATCACATCATGACAATAGGAGCTCGGTAGCGGATTAGTGAAGGAGTACTTGCATATTGTAACATTTAAAAAAGAGAGTCTTTTAAATTTCATTAGTATTTATATTTATATTGATCTGTACTAATAAGTTTATTTCTCTAGGCGTGACCCTTTGGATGTAGATTATTTAGAGGTAGTTGAACTAAGTATAAATATTGTGTACAATTTTTACTTTTCATTCTTACAACATCCATAATACAAATTTTTACATAACCACCTTACATAATTAATTGGACAATTAGTTTTATTCGGTAAGTAAAATGGTTAGGAAAATTATATGATATTTTACAAAATTATATGATATTTATCAGGGCTATTTGTAATGACTCGACCTTTCAGACCTTTAACTACTTACATTCTTAGTTTACTTATTTAACTGAAAATTCATATCAAATTTTTTTATATACTTTTATTTTTTAAGAGATTTATATTCATAATTAACCATTTACTTAATTTGATAATTTTGAAAATAAGTAAAATTCTTCTCAATGGTAAAGTAATCTTTATTTAAATTTGTTTATAAACTTTGTCTTAGGGTGATTTAAAGAATGCACACTCATAAAAGGCTCCCAAGTGAGGAGAGGGGTCACATATGGACCAAATAAGTCCCAAGCTCTCCATAGACAGTTTAGGTCTTTTTGACAGAATCCCTTGTGTTTTATATTTATTTAAATCAAAATATTTTTAGATCTTTTAAAAAACATTCATTTAAACACTATTTAATTGAAATAAAACCATGCATTGTGAAGTAAAATGCCAAGTTATAAGTATGTTTTCAAACAGCATCAAGCTTACATAATTGAAATCATTTGTCTCATAATAAGAACATACACATAAGTAATTTTAATGGAGATATTTTATTGCCCTTTTCTCGCATTTATCCCCGTCGCGATTCTAGTTAACACATCAATCAAATTAGAGGTTTCTTTTCTTTAGTACCTAAAGCATGGATACTCATAAAACGTGAGCATATGCTCAGCAAGTACAATGTCATTCTCACAAAATATTTTATTTATAGATAAACAATCTCTTATGAAAGTCCGATTATGCTGTTTTATGAAATCATTACTTTATACTTTATTATAAGATATTGCATCATTATTTTATCTTTTTCTTTATTACAAAGTCTTTTATCTTTCTTGTGGGCCCTGTTGTACGTACTGAGTGTGCACTACCGAATAGAGAACCAGGGAAGCGACCTAACTGAAAATACTCATGGTCATAATCTTAACATACTTTTCCTCGGGAATCCTTGTTTAGGGGAGATCAGTTTTTTTTTCCCTCAGATATCTTTACCTAGTGGAGGTTGGTATGACATTAGTAAATTCTTTATCTTATTTAGTCTTCTTTTAACATGAGTGGGTACGCTTCAATAACAAACCCAAACTTATATTCCACTATCATAGCATTTCTTTTGTTAAAGTGTGCTAAAATATTTTTATATAATAACATTGTAAAGTAAGTGTACATCGTTTTTATAGCATAGAAGATATATCTTTATAAGCATACATTATACGTAGTCTAACAAATGGAGCAATTTCAAATATATCATACTGCAAACATGAAATATTTTCAAACTATTCATGCTATAGGTGAGATTGTACTTATCTTGTAATATGATTGTCCTACTTCCACTCGTTAATTATATACGTCTAGGTCAAAATTTTATCTGACGTATGTATATTCTATTTGTTAGAGTAATTTAAAGTGGACTCATACTTTTTTTTTAAACATCTAATTACTTGGTAGGCTTAAAACAACTAAGACTCAATCTTAATCAAACATAAAACTTCACATTTGAGAAATAATGTCATATTATATTCATTGACTAATTTATACTTTCAACTTAGATAGATGAGATTAAATTTTCCTTAATCTTTATCATGGTGATCTTTTTAATCTATCAATAATTTGATTTGATTAGTATCATACTAAATTAGTTAAGTTTCCTTAATTATATTTCTTTTTATCAATTATTTTGAATTATTATAGATTAATTACTTTATTCGTAATTAAGGATCATAATATCATAAGTGAGTCAAACACACTAATGGCTACACAGATTTAAAACTAAAATCATACTTGGGCTAAATATTATTAAGCATTGATCACGTTTTTTTTTTTGGCCCCATACTAAATTTATGCTAAATATAATTAGAGGCATACATTATTTATTTCCTATAATTGATTTCATGTCTTAAACTTAAGTAATTCTTTTCTTATCTCAATTAGAGATCTAAAATAAAGTTTTTTATTTATTCTTATATCAAATTTCCAACCCAAAATTTCAAGTTTTATAATTTATATTTTTGCTCATAATCTAAGATTTATAATATTTATGCCCTCTAATGGTAAATATTTAGTTATAACTTATCTTTTTGTTAAAGATTCTTTCTTTCTTTATTTTTACCCTTTAATATAGTCTTAAAACTGTCTAAAATAATTTTTTTCACATATTCGACCCATATTTTATCAAAATTACATTTTTGACCCAAATACTCAAAGTTTTGGCATTTTAGTCTCTTCAACTTTTGAGCAAACATCTTTAATTTTTGGAAAGTATTTTTAATGGGTAAAAATCTATTTTTAAGGATTTAAGTCTAAATCATTAAGCTTGATTCATTTTCTTGCATATTTTATTTTAGGGTCTTACACTTAGAAATCTTCCATTTTTGTATTTAGTCATTTTGATTTTACTATTATTATTATTTAGCCTTAATTATTATGAAGTATTCATATTTAGAGGCTTAAAAAATCAACAATATAATTTTAAACGTAATATAAATTATATAACATCTAAAGTAGATCAAATATGTTATTACCCATTTATTCTTTTATAAAATTTATTTAAACACATAACAAGCAAAGTGAGGGAATATTTACCTTCTAAGCTTAAATCTTCTTTTTTGGAGTATTTGAGAATTTTTCTAAGTATCAATATTTTACTAGAAATTAAAATACTAAAAATTAAACTTCTTAGAGCTAAAATCTTAATAAACTTAAATGTGTTTGTGCAACCTATCTTCCAAAATCTTTCTTTCTTCCTCCTTATGTCTCCACCACAAAACTAGGTACTCTCTTCTCTTGATTATAATTCTTAATTTCTAGAGTCTTTATAGGAAATGCAATGAAGATGGGTAAAATATTATAACTTTTGTGGGTTTGGAAGAAAGTGAGGTAGAAAGAGTTTGTTTTTTTTTTTTTTATATTTTTTTTTTAGAAACGATAATTGGAAAAATGAAGATAGTTTTGGCTAAGTAATTGGAAAGTTAAGTATAGATTTCTAATTATCAAATGAAGGATCTATTTATAGGCCATCCATAGGAGGTATCCAACAATATGCACTTTCACATTCCATCTAATAATCCAAACACTATTATTACTAATTTTGTTAATATATCTTCTTTTCCTACTCGATTACCTTATCTTTTACTTTATTTTTCATTTATCTACTACTTTTGTCTCTTATATTTTTTTTTTTCAATTATTTGGAATCCAATACCACTAGCTCCCAAAGAAAATCTCCACTATATTATTCATTTTAATACTTTTTGAATTATTTTAGTGATAAAAGCTACTAATTCGTTTTGTCTATGTCTTCTACTTTAAATTATGGCCACTAATTTCAAAAGAACATTTCCATTATCATTTTCCTTTTTCTACCTTTTGAATTATTTTAGAGATAAAAGTTACTAATTAGTTTTGTCTATATTTTCCTTTTTTTAGAATTACCCACTAACTTTATCATTTTTCTTTTCTATTCCACTAATTTATAGTTATTACCTCCTTAAGATAAAACTTCATAAGTTTTCATATTTTTTACAACTTATTTTCTACCCTTAGATTGATTTGTCTACTTAATTCTTTGTATACCTAAATCCTAGCCATTCAAATTATGGCATGGTACTATTTTGGTGCAACCATTAACTTTAGGTTATAAAATGTAATAATTTTTAATATGACATAAATATGTCACATTCTTAATTAGGTTATATTGATGTACATAATATAAATTTTGTAGAATTAATTTACTATTAAGGAAAACTAACTTAGAATTTCTAAGTTAAAACAAGGAATAACTATGGTTTTTTCACATAATAAAATTTAACATTAAAATAATACTACACACATAATTTCAAGTATTTGCAAATATAAACTTATTAAAATTCGATACGAAGTCTATTAATAATAATTCTACTAAGGTTGCAAGTCTGGGATTCTTAGGGGATTACAATCTCCTATACTTATAAAATTTTCGTCCTCGAAAATTAGAATAATTCTGGGTATTTTTCTTTCATCTCATCTTCTCGTTCCCAAGTAGTGTCTTCGATCTTATGGTTTCGCCGCAACACCTTAACTAAAGGTATGGTCTTATTTCTGAGATTCTTTTCTCTGCGAGCCAAAATCTTCACCAGTTTCTTCTCGTATGTCAAGTCCTCGTGAACTTTAATAGGTTCATATTTCAAAACATGTGACGGGTCGGAGACGTATTTCTTCAGCATGGACACGTAGAACACATTATGCACTGATGCTAGTTCAGGCGGTACAGCCAACATATACGCTACTTTGCCAATTCATTCTAAAATTTTGAATGGTTCGATGTTTCTTGGACTTACTTTTTCTCTTTTTCCAAACCGTATTACTCCCTTCATCAGTGTTATTTCGAAAAAAACTATGTCTCCTACTTAGAATTCTAATGGAATTCTCCGCTTGTCTACATAGCTTTTCTGTCTACTCTGAGTAGTTTCCATCTTTTTCTTGATTTTTTGTAGCTTCAATGGTTTCCTTTATGAAATCAGTGGTTTCCTTTACGAAATCAGTGGTTTCTAAATGTTTCTCCCTAAGTTCAAACTAATGGACTGAGGATCTGCATCTTTTCCCATAAAGTGCTTCATAAGGTACTGCCTTGATAGAGGCCTGGTAGCTGTTATTATAGGAGAACTCTTTCAATGGAAGCTTCTTATTCCATACTCCTTTAAAGTCCATGATGCATGCCTTAACCATATCTTCTAAAGTTTGGATGGTTCATTCTGATTGCACATCAGTTTGAGGATGGAAAGCCGTGCTAAAATTTAGCTTTGTACCTAAGACTTGTTGGACTTTTCTCTAAAAAGTGGAGGTGAATCGACTGTTGCGATCAAAAATGATCTTTCGTGGTATTCTATGTAGGTTGACTATCTCAGCCATATATAATTCAACTAACTTTTCCAATAAGTAAGTGATTTGCATTGGTAGAAAGTGTACTGATTTAGTTAGTTGGTCTATAATCACTTATATTACATCGTATCCTTATGGCATTCTTGATAATCCAACCATAAAATCCATAGCAATTTTCTCTCATTTCCACTCTGGAATTTCAATTGGTTGTAATTCTCTAGTAGGCTCCCTATGTTCAGCTTTGACTTTTTGAAACGTTAGACACTTTTGTACGTACTTAGCAATATTGATTTTCATTCCATTCCAACAAAAGTGTTCCTTTAGATCTTTATACATCTTTGTCGCACCAGGATGGACAGAATAAGGGGTCTCGTGTGCCTCAGAAATGATTTGATTCATCATTTTGGCATAATTGGATAAGTATAATCTATCATTTAGTTTGAGAACTCCGTCAGAAGAGAGACTGAACTCAGTCTGTTTCCCTTCTACAATGTCTTCCTTAATTCGTACTTAGACAGGATCGAGCTCTTGGGTTTCCTTTATGTTCTCAAAAATGTTTGGTTTAAGAGTTAATACAGATAATTTACTTATTATTAACTCTAAACTGATGCTGTTTATATCTTCTTGTAAGGGTTTAGATAAGGATTTTATTAACATCATAGTTGCAGTCATTTTTCTGCTTAGCATATTTGCAACTGTGTTTGCCTTACTTGAGTGGTATAAGATTTTACAATCATAATCCGTCATTAACTCAAGCCATCTATGCTGCCTCATGTTCAACTCTTTTTGAGTGCATATGTGCTTTAGCTTTTTTGGTTAGTGTAAATTCGACATTGAGTCCCTATAAGTAGTGTTGCCAAAGTTTGAGAGCGAATACTATAACAGCAAGTTCTAGATCATGAGTTAGGTAGTTTTTCTCATGCTCCTTTAGTTGTCGAGAACCATATGCCATGACCTTTCTATTTTGCATTAGTACTGCTCCTAGTCCTAGCTTCGATGCATCACTATAAATGTCGAATTGTCCTTCATTTGATAGGATAGTAAGTGTAGGTGCACTGGTGCATGCCTTATAGGAGAACTATTTCAATGAAAGCTTTTTATTCCATACTCCTTTAAAGTCCATGATACATGCCTTAAGCATATCCTCTAAAGTTTGGATGGTTCGTTCTGATTGCCCATCAGTTTGAGGATGGAAAGCTATGCTAAAATTTAGCTTTGTACCTAAGACTTGTTGGACTTTTCTCTAAAAAGTAGAGGTGAATCGACTGTTGCAATCAGAAATGATCTTTTTTGGTATTCTATGTAGGCTGACTATCTCAGCCATATATAATTCAGCTAACTTTTCCAATAAGTAAGTAATTTGCATTGATAGAAAGTGTACTGATTTAGTTAGTTGGTCCATAATCACTTATATTACATCGTATCCTTCTAGCATTCTTGATAATCCAACCATAAAATCCATAACAATTTTCTCTTATTTCCACTCTGGAATTTCAATTGGTTGCAATTCTCTAGCAGGTTGCCTATATTCAGCTTTGACTTTTTGAAACATTAGACACTTTTTTACGTACTTAGCAACATCGATTTTCATTCCATTTCACTAAAAGTGTTCCTTTTGATCTTTATACATCTTTGTTTTACCAGGATGGATAGAATAAGGGGTCTCGTGTGCCTCAGAAAGGATTTGATTCATCATTTTGGCATAATTGGATATGTATAATCTATTATTTAGTTTGAGAACTCCGTCAGAAGAGAGATTGAACTCGGTCTGTTTTCCTTCTTCAATGTCTTCCTTAATTCGTACTCAGATAGGATCGAGCTCTTGGGTTTCCTTTATGTTCTCAAAAATGTTTGGTTTAAGAGTTAATACAGATAATTTACCTATTATTAACTCTAAACTGATGCTGTTTATATCTTCTTGTAAGGGCTTAGATAAGGATTTTATTGACATCATAGTTGCAGTCATTTTTCTGCTTAGCGCATCTACAACCATGTTTGCCTTACTCGAGTGGTACAAGATTTTATAATCATAATCCGTCATTAACTCAAGCCATCTATGCTGCCTCATGTTCAACTCTTTCTGAGTACATATATGCTTTAGCCTTTTTGGTTAGTGTAAATTCGACATTGAGTCCCGTATAGGTAGTGTTGCCAAAGTTTAAGAGTGAATACTATAACAGCAAGTTCTAGATCATGAGTTAGGTAGTTTTTCTCATGCTCCTTTAGTTGTCGAGAACCATATGCCATGACCTTTCTATTTTGCATTAGTACTGCTCCTAGTCCCAGCTTCAATGCATCACTATAAATGTCAAACTGTCCTTCGTTTGATAGGATAGTAAGTGTAAGTGCACTGGTAAGCCTACTCTTCAATTCTTAGAAGTTTTCTTCACACTTCTCCGTCCACTCAAATTTCTTTCCTTTTTTCATAAGGGCCATGAGAGGTGCAGTGAGCTTTGAAAATCCTTTTATAAATTTTCGGTAATAGCCGGCTAATCCCAAAAAGTTCCTTACTTCAGCCATAGTTTTGGGTGCCAACCAATTGTTCACTACCTTTATTTTGAAAGGATCATTGAGGTGGTGTTCCCTTAACTTCTTCAATACGAGTTTGAGCTGTTGTTCGTGTTCCTCTTGAGATCTTGAATAATTCAAGATGTAATCAATAAAGACTATGACAAATTTGTCTAAGTATTCCTTGAACACTCTATTCATCAAGTCTATAAATGCCGCAGGAGCATTGGTTAGCCCAAAAGGCATCACTAAGAACTTATAACACCCATATCGCATTCGAAAGACAGACTTCGGAATATCATTCTCTTTAATTCTCAATTGATGATAGCTCGATCACAAATCGATGTTTGAGAAAGCTACAGCTCCTTTTAGTTGATCAAACGAGTCATCTATCATCGGCAAAGGATATTTATTCTTTATGGTCACTTTATTCTATTCTCTATAGTCGATACACATGTTGAATGTTCCATTTTTTTTTTCACAAATAGTATAGGTATGCCCCATGGTGGTGTGGTCAGATAAAAGCCTTGTTTAACAACTCTTGTAGTTGGGTTTGTAGTTCCTTAAGCTCAGTAGGTACCATCCTGTAAAGTGCTTTGGAAATAGGGGCGATACTGGGTAGTAATTCGATTTCGAAGGAAATTTCTCGCTTCAGTGGTATTCCTGGTAGATCATCGGGAAATACATCAATGTATTCCTCAATGATGATTACATCTTTTAGCCTCTTCTTTTCTTCTTTTCTCTTATCTAGAATATTAGCTAGATATCCTAGACACCTGTTACTCAATATTCTCCTTACTTACATTGCTGAGATCATCACTTGAGTTTGCTTTTTAGTATCTGTTATAAGGGATCTTTTCTTCTCCTGGAGATTTGAATGTGACACTTCGACTTTGACATTTAATGTTAGCATTATACCTTCCTAAGAAGTTCATTCCTAGAATGACATTATAATCAATCATTCCTAGGATGACTAAGTTAGCATACAGTTCCCTGACAGCTATGATTATTGGAACATGTCTTATCTAATAATTTATTGTCAAAGTTTCTCCTGAATGTAGAGCTACATTTAGAGTTCTAGTCATTCTATCATTATTCTGAGCTATTCTTTTGGCAAACACATGTGATACAAAATAATGCATAGCACCAGAATCAAACAAGACATATGCATTTTGAGTGGCAACAGACAGCTGATCTGTGACCATATTAGAGGTTATCGCATTTGCATCATCTCTCGTAAAGGCGTAAACTTGGGTAGTGGTTTCTGGAGGTACTTCTAATCTTCCTTGACCGATCTGGGGTCTTTCAAGTTTGCTCTGCATGCTATGAATTTGAGGTCCGTGTGGCTTAGATGTGGTTGGTAGGTTAGCTTGGTTCTGTTTACTGTAGCAGTTCTTGGCATGATAACCCTATTTGCTACAGAGGTAGCAGGAGTTTGAGCTAAAGTGACATTCTCTAGGGTGTTTCTTCCTACACTTAGGAAACAGTGGAAAATCTACCTTGGCCTTCTTTTGCTGTTGAAGCTCTCTTTTTTGATTTCTTTGGCCATTAAAGTTATTCTTTCTCTTCTTTTTACTATAGTTATTATGGTTGTTATTGTTGTTGTTCTTATTCTTATTATGGCCAAACTGAGTCCCAAATCCTTTTTGGTTGTTGTCTTGATTCGGTTTAGCTTGTCTGCGTTGGTTCTTCTTTGATTCAAAATATTTAGTCGTTCTTCCTTGGCTTGGGCTAGACGATATTTTGCTCTGAGTACTCTTCCTACACATTCTGCAACTCTAGTTGGTGGGTTGTTGCCACTATCAATGATAACTGCTAATTCAGGGTGAAACATTTCTAGCATCCTCTTGCTCGTTCGTTTCAGTAGGTACCAAATAAGGACACAGTCTTGCAAGCTGGTCGAATTTTTGTACGGCCTCAGTGACTATCATATTTCCTTGTTTGATGTTATTGAATTCATTTTGTTGGGCCCATATCGCCATATAATTATAGTATTTCTGGTTAAATTCGTGGATGAAGTCATTCTACGATATTTTTCTGATGTTTCTTCTCATTTTGACTATTTTTCACCAATATCGTGCATCTTTCTTGAGGACATAAGACACACATAATATCTTTTCATGATCATTAAGGTTCATAAAATCTAGATGGTTTGGATTGATGACAACCATTCTTCGGCCACCAAAGGATCCATCAATCCTTCAAACTCAGCAGGATGTATCTTTTTGAATTGTTCACAAAGTGGTTCTTGGCGTTCCACATGTCGATTAGGTATAATTGGTTCTTCCTCTTGAGGTAGTGGTTCTTCATCGTCCACTTGAGGTTTAACATTCTCTTGGCATTATTGCTTTAGTTGCTTATGAAGGTTTCTCATCTCCTCTTCTTGAGCTTGGAATAGTTGTTGCAAGTTAGCTACAAGATTACTTAGGTCAGATGTTTCGGGTGCATTTACTGGGTTGACTCGTGGTTTTCCCCTCCCTCTTGCCATTTTTTGTTTTTAATTAACTCATATTAATTTAGTGTATTATTAGTTATCTCAATTTCGATTATGCACAAATGGATAAATTAAGTAATAAGATATACATTGTTTCATAATTATATTATTTCATTAACTAAAATACAAGATAAGATCATACAAACATTTCTAGTCTATCCTATACTTAATCTCTCATATTAATGTTTGAAGGTTCGCTAGGATTTTCCTCTGGATCTTCTTTTGGATCCTCTTCAGAGTCGTCCTCATCGTTATCGGCAAGCCCATGCCCAGTGGGTATGGTTTTTTCTACATCTATTCGCGATCGTATCCTCCTTTGTCCTTCTTCTGGGTTTCCTTGTTAGAAAGGTGTTCTTGTGGTGTTCCTATGAGATGATCCATCAGCTATACTCTGTTCCATTTCCCTTTGATATTCCTCTTCCGCATGAATTATCTCTAAACTAATACGTTCAAGATTTATATCAATAAGGGGGTTCCGCATGCGACTTCGGATATGACTTAGGATTCCATTCCAATAGGTTATAAGCAGGATATTATTAGGCTATCTGGGAGGAAATGTGCGAACTACTTCCTCAGAAAAATAGATGTTAGATTCTTCCATAGATTCACCTGGCTGGGATTCCCATCTATTTCTCATAAAGTCAAAAGCTCGTTCTTGTAATTGGGTCTCTACTGTCGGGATCTCTATTGGATTATTATGGTGTTCTATTTGTGAAAAGCATGCTATGATTAATCTATAGAACATTTCCCAACTCATATTGTTTGCGATGTGTCTTGATGCTCGCCACCATGTTCGAGCATTATTTCGCAGTTGTATGACTGCAAGAGTGGTCTAATCATATTCCTGGATACGATATACTCGTAAAAGTTGTTCCGTTTTGTGAAGCCAATTTCCTAATGTTTTGGGTGTAGATTCTCCAAGGTTGTATGGTAGTTGTCTTGCTCTGAAGACAGCCACTACTGTAGCTTCAAAAAGTTGAGAGTGAGCAATCTTTCAGTCTATCAGAATATCGATTATCTGGATGTCCATTACTACTACATAATATGTTCTTAAGTTTAAATAACATACTAAGCAAAAATTTTACTTACTTGAGTTGTCTAAAATGTTATAGAAGGATGTGAGGTAGGATGGCAAGATACCTGCTCTGATACCAACTGTAATGACCCTACCATTTCGGACCATTAACTACTTACATTCTTAGCTTACTTATTTAAAAAGAGAAATTTAGACGCTGAAAATTCATGACAATTTTTTTTATATTTTATTTCTTTTTAAGAGATTTATATTCATAACAAACTATTTACTTAATTTAAAAATTTTGAAAATAAGTAAAATGCTTCTCGATAATTAAGCAACCTTTATTTAAATTTATTTATAAACTTTTTCTTAAGGTGATCTAAATAATGCGCAACCATAGAGGGCTTCTAGTTGAGGAATGGGAGGTCACATACGGACTACTTAAGTCCCAAGCTTTCCTTAGACAGTTTAGGTTTTTTTGATAGAATCCTTTATGTTTTGCATTTATTTAAATCAAAAAAATTTCTCTTTTAAATCTTTAGAAAAATATTTGTTTATATTCTATTCAATCAAAATACATTTTCAAGTTTAATTTAATAAAATCACGCATTAAGAAATAAAATGCTAAGTTAAAAGTATATTTTTAAATAACATCAAGCTTGCATGATTGAAATCATTTGTCTCATAATAAGAACATATGCGGAAGTAATTTAAATGACGGTATTCCATTGCTCGTACCTTGCATTCATCCCCGCCTCGATTCCAGCTAATCCATTAATCAAATCAGGGATTTCTTTCCTTTGGTATCTATAGCATAGACACTCATAACAAACAATCTTTTAAGAAAGTCTGGTTATGCTATTTTATGAAATTATTACTTTATGCTTTATTACAAGATATTGTATCATCATTTTCTCTCATTTTTTATCACAAAGTCTTTTATCTTTCTTATGAGTCTTAGTGTACGTACCGAGTGTGCACTACCGAATGAGGAACCAGGGGAGTGACCCAACTGAAAACACACACGGTCATAATTTTAACATACTTTTTCTCGGGAATCCTTGCTTATGGGAGGTCGGTTTTATTTTCCTTCGGATATCCTCACCTAGTGGAGATTGGTAGGATACCTTTAAATTCTTTATCTTATTTAGTCTTTTCTTAATATGAGTAGGTACACTTCAACAATAAACCCAAACTTATATAGCATTTCTTTTGTTAAAGTATGCTAAAGTATGATAACATTGTAAAGTAAGCATACATCATTTTTATAGCATATAAAATATATCTTTATAAGCATACAATATACATAGGTCATACAATAATAAAATAAAGGCAAGTTAATACATAAAATAATTTTAAACATATTACACTACAAACATGAAATATTTTAAAACCATCCATGCCATAGGTGAAATTTTACTTATCTCGTAATATGATTGTTCTATATCCACTCATTAATTAAGTACGTCTATGTCAACGTTTTGTCCTGACGTATGCATACTTTATTTGTTAGAGTAAATTAAATTAGATTTATACTTTTTTTTTTAAACTTCTAATTACTTAGTGGGCTTAAAACAACTAAGACTCAGTCTTGATCAAACATAAAACTTCATATTTGAGAAATAATGTCATGTTATATTCATTTACTAATTTATACTTTCAACTTAGATGGATGAGATTTAATTCTCCTAACCTTTATCATGGGGATCTTTTTAATCTATCAATAATTTGGTTGTTGATTTGATTAATATCATCTTAAATCAGTTAAGTTTCCTTAGCTATATTTCTTTTCATTTTGAATTATTCTTGATTAATTTCTTTATTCGTAATTAAGGGTCATAATATGATAAGTGAGTCAAACATACTAATGGCTACACAAATTTAAAATCTAAAATCATCATTGGGCTAAATATTATTAAGCATAGATTATTTATTTCCTATAATTGATTTCATGTCTTAAATTTAAGTAAATATTTTTTTTATCCCAATTAGAGATCTAAAATAAAGTTTTCTATTTACCAAATTTCCAACCCAAAATTTCAAGTTTTATAATTTATATTTTTGCCCATAATCTTAAAATTTCTAACTTTTATGCTCTCCAATGGTAAATATGGAATTATAGCTTATCTTTTTGTTAAAGATTCTCCTTTTATTTACTTTTATGCTTTAATATAGTCTTAAAACTGCCTAAAATAACTTTCTCACATATTCAACCTATATTTTGTTAAAATTACACTTTGGACCCAAATATTCAAAGCATTTGCATTTTAGTCCTTTCAACTTTTGAGAAAACATCTTTTATTTTTTGAAAGTATTTTTAGTGGGTAAAATTCTATTCTTAAGGATCTAAGTCTAAATCATTAAGCTTGGTTCATTTTCTTGCATATTTTATTTTAGGGTCTTGTACTTAAAAATCTTCTATTTTTGTGTTTAGTCATTTTGATTTTACTATTATTATTATTATTTAGCCTTTATTACTATGAAGTATTCATATTTAGAGGCTTAAAAAATCAACAAAATAATTCTAAACGTAATATAAATTATATAACATCTAAAGTAGATCAAATATGTTATTACTCATTTATTCTTTAATCAAATCTATTTAAACACGTAAGAAGCAAGGTGAGGGAATATTTACCTTTCAAGCTTGAATCTTCTTTCTTATGTCTCTACCACAAAACTAGGTGCTCTTTTCTCTTAATTATAATTCTTAATTTCTAGAGTCGATAAGTAAATTATTATAACTCTTGTAGATTTTGGAAAAAAGTGAGGTAAAAGGAGTTTTTTTTTTTTTTGAGAAAAGATAATTGGAAAAATAAAGATAGTTTTGGCTAAGTAATTAGAAGGTTAAGTATGGATTTACAATTTCTAAATGAAGGATCTATTTATAGGCCATCCCTAGGAGGTATCCAGTAATACATACTTTCATATTCCATCTAATAATCCGAGCACCATTATTACTAATTTTGTCAATATATCTTCTTTTACTACCCCATTACCTATCTTTTGCTTTATTTTTCACTCATCCACTACTTTTGTCTATATTCTTTCTTCTTTTTCAATTATTTGGAATCCAATATCACTAGCTCTCAAAGAAAGTCTCCACTATATTAATCTTTTTCATACGTTTTGAATTATTTTGGAGACAAAAGTTACTAATTAATTTATCTATGTCTTCCACTTTGAATTATGACCACTAATTTTGAAACAATATTTCCATTGTCATTTTTCTTTTTCTACTTTTTGAATTATTTTAGAGACCAAAGCTATTAATTAGTTTTGTCTATATTTTCCTTTTTTAGAATTAGCTACTAACTTTATCCCTTTCCTTTTCTATTTCACTAATTTAAAGTTATTACCTCCCTAAGGTAAAACTTCGCTACTTTTCATCTTTTTTACAACTTATTTTCTACCTTTAGATTGATTTGTCTACTTAATTCGTTGTACACTTAAATCCTAGTCATTCAAATTATGGCATGGTACAATTTTGGTGCAATCATAAATTTTAGGTTATAAAATGTAATAATTTTTAATGTGACATAAATATATCACATTCTTAACTAGGTTATATTAATGTAAATAATGTAATCTTTGTAGAATTAATTTATTATTAAGGAAAACTAACTTAGAATTTCTAAGTTAAAATAAGGAATAACAATGATTTTCTCATATCATAAAATTTAACATTAAAATAATACTATACATATAATTTCAAGAATTTATGAACATAAACTTATTAAAATTCGACCCTAAGTCTATTAATAATAATTCTACTAAGGTTGCAAGTCTAAAAATTCCTAGGGGATTACAATCTCCCCTAATAAAATTTTTATCCTCGAAAATTAGAATAATTTTAGGTACTTTTCCTTCATCTCTTCTTCTCGTTCCCAAGTAGCCTCTTCAATCTTATTGTATCGCTACAATACCTTAACTAAAGATATAGTTTTATTTCTAAGAGTCTTTTCTTCATGAGCCAAAATCGTCACCGGTTTTTCCTCGTATATCAAGTCCTCGTGAACTTCAACAGGTTCATGCTTCAAAACATATGACAGGTCCGAGATATATTTCTTCAGCATGGACACGTGGAACACGTTATACACTGATGCTAGTTCTGGCGGTAATGCCAACTAATAGGCTACTTTGCTAATATGTTCTAAAATTTTGAATGGTCCAATGTATATTGGACTCAATTTTCCTCTTTTTCCAAACCGCATTACTCCCTTAATTGGTGTTATTTTAAGAAAAACTGCGTCTCACACTTGAAATTCTGATGGAATTCTCCGCCTGTCTACATAGCTTTTCTATCTACTCTGAGAAGTTTCCATCCTTTTCCTGATTTTTCGTACAGCTTCAGTGGTTTCCTATAAAACCTGAGAAAACCCTAGACTTGAAAAAAAAATTTATTTTAGTAATTATTAATCATGATCTTTTAATATTAGTGTATTCTTTTGAAGAATGAATTTATTATGTTAATTTTCTTGTCTAAAATTTTATTATATATATATATATATTTCATTTCTTTGATCATAGAAATTGAGTAGTTTATACACTAATGAATTTTGTGAATACATTGCAGTGAGATACACACAAGAAAGCCAAGTTGAACTATGTGCCTAATTACAAGCATAAATTATTTTACAACATATATGGCTATTGTTGTTAATATAAAATATGCCTAGTTAATCATGTTTACTATTGGGCTCTAAATTGTTTGAGTTTAATATCATTTATCTTGACCCAATAGGTAATAGGAAAGTCAAAATTTGAAATTCTTAGTATTCTTATTTGTAATTATCGTTGGGTTTTAATCTTTTAGCCCAATATCATTTATCTTGACCCAATAGGTAATAGGAGAGCCCAAGTTGAAGTAAATATTTCAAGCCAANTATATATGTATATATGTATATAGTAAAAGAAGAATTAGCAGTATAGCCATTAACACATTTTAATAATATGCATATATATTCATCATTTCACTTATATGAATGGAAGATAATGTAAAAGATCATTAACATATTTTATTTATATATTATTACCATTAAAATAAAAGAAATTTATTAATTACATGATAAAACAAAATAAAAATTAGGTAAGTTATATAATAATGCATTAGTTATTTGAATAGTATATCCATTATATAGATTTTATGGATATTAAATGTAGATATAATAAGATAATACATTATTTTTTTAAGTGAATGAAGCATAGTTAGGTTAATAAAATTAATTTAATTATATGATGAAAAGATAACAAATAAAAAAAAAGTTATGTAATTGGTAATTATCATTTCTTTTTGAATTAATTTTTAATTATATTTTATGTACATAATTAGCCTATAAATAAGACACTCCTTTGTAAAAATAATCAAGTTCCTTCATTTTTTTTCCTCCATCTTTTTCTCAAAGTTTCTATTTCATTCATTGTGATTTCAAGAATTTCCTCTTAGAGTTCTTCAAGTTTCAAGAAAAAAAAAGTAATTCTTAGGATTCTTAGTCTTTCAAGATTTGCATATTTTATTGCACTTAGGTTTAAATTCAATCTATGATATATATAGAGTTAGAGATCTTATTAAGGTCTGAAATTTTTGTGAATAAGTATTTCTATATGTGTAATTAATTTCTGAAAAGTTTCACTTTTATACCCTACTCCTATAATTTTATAAAAATCATTTAACACAAGTTAGTCGTTAGTTAAGAAAAGCTGTAAAACGGATTTTATATAATTAATTCTATGATTTCAAAGGGAAAAAGTTTTTATTTTGGATTGAATTTTTAACTATATGTTCATATATATGCTAAGATCATTTCTGGAAGTTTTTATAAGTTTTTGATGTTTATAAAATTAATTATAATTTTTGGAATATATAATGCTTAAATATTTCAAAATACTGAAATAAATTCTAATGGTATAATTACAAGTGATTAAAGTATTATGAAATTATCTTTTTAGAATTTTCAAATATTATACATAAGTTAGAAAATTTTAATGATGTGTTTTTAAAATTTTGAGTTTGTTTGATTTATAAAACACTCCCGAAAATTCAACCATTATTGTTTAGTCGCATCTTTAACAATTTTATTATAAATTCTAATTGGAAAAATAAATAGTGATAAATTAATCTTTAGATTTTGGTTTATTTCATATGGATTCATGTAAATTTTTAGAATGAATAGAATTATGGACTTGAATATGAAATTCCTTAACTACGCATTACGCACCAAAATTCTTCAATTTTAATGTGAAATATTATTTTAGGATTTATGTTGTGAATGTTTTCAAATACATAAAAATTGATTTTATATGACCAATGATAGCATATGTTGACATATAAAATGAATGTTGATGCATGAATAATCAATAAAAAGGATAAAGAAGAGATATGTGATTGCAATAAGATTAAGTGTGTGGTATTTCACTACAAGCACGAAGAACATTTTCTAAGGACTTAAGGTAAATACAATCTCACCTACAACATGGATAGTTTTAAAAGAATATTCTGTTTGAAATAAAAGTATTTGATATGATTAAATGTGATATTTTGCCTATGCAAGAGATATTTGTTTGGCTTGTATATGTGCCTAGAAAATACATGCCTCCTATGATAATAAGATGAGGTAAATTTACCTTACAATATTGTTCATAACTTGATAAATATACTTCAATTAAAGGGAGTATCAAGAATATAGAATATAAGTTTTGGTTTGAAATATAATACAACCATTTATGTTAAAGAGGAGACTAAGTAAGAGATAAGAATACAAAGGTGTCGTACCAATCTCCACTAGGTGAGAATTTCTAAGGGAAGATAAGACCGACCTCTACTAGGTGAGGATTCCCGAGGAAAATATGTTAAATTTATGATCGTTGGTGTTTCAGTAGGGTTGCTCCCCTGATTCTTAGTCAATAAGTGCACACTTGGTACGTACACAAGGTCCCGTAAGAAAGATAAAAGATTTTATAATAATATATGTGATAAAAGATTGCTTCATAAAATACAAGTTGAAAGATTACACAAGGACGCAAAAATTGAACTTTTATAAAATATTATCTGTATGAAATATTTTGTGAGATGAATTGTACTTACTGAGCGAAAGCTCACGTAGTGTAAATGTCCATTGTTGTAGGATACCATTATAAATTTCTGTATAAGTTGTCTTCTCTTTAAACGATACAGTTTACTTAAATATGTAAGATTAAGTCATATATTTTTTTAAGTTAATAACGAGATGAAATATTTAAAATCTAAATTTTAAGTATAATTATGCCTCTAAAATTAAGTAATCTTTTTGCTATATACAATATGACTAATTTTATCTAAAAATCCCTTTATAGAATACCATATATATATATATATATTATCTTGAAGTATATTTTCAGTAATTAAAGATTTTTAAATAATTATGTTGTTTTATTATCTAATATATTGATTTAAATAAATATAAAACTAAATGAGCTTTATCAAAAAGGCTTAAATCGTCTAAGGAGAGCTTGGGATTTAAGAGGTCCACTTGTGACCCCTCTCCTCACCTGGAAGCCCTTTTAGTTGCGTATTATTTGAATCTCATAAAAATATAATAATATTTCCTTCAATAGTTTCTATAAATTTCTTAATATGATGTTTAGAATAATTGGTTAACTATCTTGAGAGAATTATATAAATAAAAAAAATTGTCTTGAATTTTCATAGTCCAAGTTTTTGACTTTTAAAAGAATAAATTAAGTTAAGAATATACGTAGATATCGGTCTTAAAAGTTAGGTCGTTACAGTTAGTATCAGAGTGGGTATCCTGCCATCCTATCTTTCATCACTCCATAACGATTTAGTCAACTCAAGTAAGTAGAAATTTCATTTTAGTCTGCTAGTTAATCATAAGTTTGTGTTAGGGAGTAATGGATACCCCGATGATCGATGTCCCGGTGGACCACGAGATTGGTCAAGTAGAACTTTATGGAGCCGCAACAGCGGCTGCTTTTAAGGTAGGACAACCACCATATTCCTATAGAGAACCTAAACCTGGAGCATTGGGAGATTGGCTTCACGAAACTGAGTAAATATTGCGGACGTGCCGCATCCGTGAGTACGAATTGACCATTCTCGTTGGTATGCAACTGCAGAATAATGCTCAAACTTGGTGGCAAGTATCGGGACATTCCCCAATTAGTATGAGTTGGGATGAGTTCTATCGTCAAATCACAACATATTTTGGAGAAATAGAACACTGCAATTTGATTCAAAACTCGTTAAGGGATACATCCCAACAATCGATACAAGAAATTTTATCCCACTCTCGACGATGGAGACCCTTAGAAGGAGAGATAGCTTTCTTAGAGAAAATAAGTAATTAGACACATCGATTTAATGAGGGAATAGAAGAGTATAATATGCATTTTACTCATGATATATCAGATTGTAGTCCTTCTACTATACCGTCGTGGGTTTTGAATGTAGTTTATGCATGGGGGTTGCCACACTCGATAGTGACTCAACTTCCTCAATCATATCTCGACCTCCCCACTAGAACTTTTATAGCAATGGTCATCTTTATTGCTTAAATTTCTATACAGAAGGAAGCACAACAGAGGAGGGTACAACCACGAGTGGATACAGAGTACTATGCCCTCTGAGCTAGGACACAATGATAATGATGAGGAAGGCTCTGAGGATGATTCAGAGAAAGACCCTGAAGAAGACCCGAGAGAACCCTCTGATGATGATATAGGGGAATAAGCAATTAGTAAAGTTAAATATAGTTTAAGTCATAAACTATGTTTCTATGATCTTGTAAACTATAAATAAATTTATCAATAAAAGATGTGATGTGTTATAATTTTTCTTTACTTAAATCGTCAAGATTTAGTAATTAATAATAAGTTATATCCTGGGTTAATGAATAGGAATCTATTAACATAAAATGGCTAGAGGAAGAAGAAGATCGAGAGTCAATCCTATTAATGCTACCAAAGCACCTGACCTAAGTAACCTCGTGGCTAATTTGCAACAACGACTCCAAGCACAAGAAGACGAGATGAGAAACCTTCGTGAGCAACTAAGACATCAACATGAGGCAAACGTTGAACCCCTAGTGGATGATGAAGAACCACAACCTTAAGAGGGAGATCCAATATTACAACCAGAACCTGTTGTACCTGATCAACGAGTGGTTTGCTAAGAACCCTTATACGAACGCTTCAGAAAGATGCGTCCAGTTGAGTTTGAGGGATCTACAGATCCTTTGGTGGCTAAAGAATGGTTGTCATTAATCCAAACTAGAGTTTATGAACCTTACTGATCAGGAGAAAATATTATGTGTCTCCTATGTTTTGAAGAAGGACACAAGATACTGGTGAGAGATAGTCAAAATGAGAAGAAATGTTAGGGAAATGTCGTAGAATAATTTCATCAACGAATTCAACCAGATTTATTACAATCGTATGGCAATGAAGGCTCAACAAAATGAATTTATTAATATCAAACAAGGGAGTATGACAGTCACTGAGGCTGTATGAAAATTCGACCAGCTAGCACGACTGTGTCCCTATTTGGTACCCACTAAAGAGGAATGAGTAAGAAGGATGCTCGAAATGTTTCACCTTGAATTAGCAGTTGTCATCGATAGTGGCGACAACCTACCAACTACAGTGGTAGAATGTGTGGAAAGGGCACTTAGAGCAGAATATCGCCTTACCCAAGCCAAAGAAGAGTGGCAAAGATACTTTGAAGCAAAAAAAAACCAACGCAAACAAGCTAAATCGAATCAGAATAACAACCAAAAAGGATATGGGACCCAATTTAGCCAAAATAAGAACCGGAGCAACAATAACAACTATAATGGAAAGAAGAGGAAGACTAATTTTAATGGTTAGAAAACCAGAAAGGAGAGCCTCACTCACAAAAGAAAGCAAAGGTTGATTTTCCATTGTATCCCAAGTGTGGGAGAAAACATCCCAGAAAGTGTCGTTTTGGCTTGAACACCTGTTATATCTATGGCAAGGAGGGGCATTATGCCAAAAATTGCTACAACAAACAGAACCAGCTGAACCAACCTACTACACCTAAGCCATAAGGATCTCAGATCCATAACATGCAGATCAAACTTGAGGAACCTCAGATTAGTCAAGGAAGTTTGGAAGGTCCAGAGACCAATGTACAAGTATATGCTGTTACTAAGGGCGATGCCGAGGTGGGAACTTCTAATGTGGTCATAGGTCAACTATCTGTTGCCACTCAAAATGCATATGTTTTGTTTGATTCTGGTGTTACACATTGTTTTGTATCGCTTAGGTTTGCAAAAAGGATAACTAATGGTAGTGATAGAATGACTAAAACCCTTAACATAGCTCTACCCTCAGGAGCAACCTTGACTGCAAGCCATTAGATTAGGCACGTTCCAATAATTATAACCACTAGAGAACTGTATACCGATCTAGTCATCCTAGAAATGATGGATTACGATGTCATTCTAAGGATGGACATTTTAGGAAGGTATAATGCTAGTATTAAATGTCGAAGTCATACGGTCACGTTCAAGCCTCCAGGAGTATAAAAGTTCACTTATGACGGAGATTCTATGAAGCAACCTCGGATGATGATTTCAGCAATACAAGCAAGGAGAATGTTGAATAATGGGTGTCTGGGATATTTAGCTAATATCCTAGATAAGAGTAAAGAAAAAAAGAAGAGACCAGAGGATGTAACAATCGTTAAGGAGTACATCGACGTATTTCTTGAAGATCTGCCAGGACTATTGCCACAGCGAGAAATTTCCTTCGAAATTGAATTACTGCCAAGTACTGCACCTATTTCCAAAGTACCATACAGAATGGCTCCTGCTGAGCTGAAGGAGCTACAAACTCAACTGCTAGAGTTGTTAGACAAAGGTTTCATTAGACCAAGCCACTCACCATGGGGCGCACCAGTGTTATTTGTAAAGAAAAAGAATGGCACATTCAGAATGTGTATCGACTATAGGGAACTAAACAAGGTCACTATAAAGAACAAATATCCATTGCCAAGGATAGATGAGTTGTTCGATCAATTAAAGGGATATGCAATTTTCTCAAAGATTGATATGCAATCTGGCTACCATCAATTGAGAATTAAAGAAAGTGATGTTCTAAAGTCTGCTTTCCGAACCCGATATAGACATTATGAGTTCTTAGTGATGTGTTTTGGTTTAACCAATGCCCCTTCATCTTTCATGGACCTAATGAATCGAGTATTCAAGGAATACTTGGACAAGTTTGTCATAGTCTTCATTGATGATATATTGATTTATTTAAGGTCTCAAGAAGAACACGAACAACATATTAGACTTGCATTGTAGAAATTGAGTGAACATCACCTCTATGCCAAATTCTCCACGTGCAAATTTTGGCTTGACTAATTCCAATTCCTAGGACATGTCATCTGAAGCGAAGGTGTGTCAGTAGACTCCTCAAAGATAGAGGCAATCAACAATTAGTCAGTACCCAAAACTATGACAGAAGTAAGGAGCTTTTTGGGATTAGCAGGCTATTATCGAAGATTCGTAGAAGGATTTTCAAAACTCGCTGCACCTCTCATAGCTCTTATGCGAAAAGGAAAGAAATACGAATGGACGGAGAAGTGCAAAAAAAGTTTTCAGGAGCTGAAGAATAGGCTTACTAGTGCATCTATTCTTACTATCCCATCAGATGGACATTTTGACATCTTTAGTGATGCATTGAAGTTGGGACTAGGAGCAAAATTGATGCAAAATAGCAAAGTCATGGCGTATGGTTCTCGACAACTCAAGGAACACGAGATAAACTACCCAACCTATGATCTTGAACTTGCTGCTATAGTTTTCACCCTCAAACTTTGGCGACACTATTTGTACGAGACTCAATGGCGAATTTACACTGATCATAAAAGCCTAAAATATATATTCCCTCAGAAAGAGTTGAACATGAGGCAACGTAGGTGGCTGGAGTTGGTTAAGGATCATGATTATGAAATCCTATACCATCCAGGTAAGGCAAATAAGGTCGCAGACACACTAAGTAGGAAAACAACTACAACCTTGATGTCAATAAAAGCCTTAGGCCTTTACAAGAAGATATTAACAGTGTCGGTTTAGAGTTAATAGTAGGAAAATTGACAACTTTAACTCTCAAACCAAACATTCTTGAGAACATGAAGGAAACTTAGGAGCTCGATCCAGTCTTAGTATGAATTAGAGAAGATATTACGGAGGGTAGACAATCAGAATTCAACATCTCTTCTGATGGAATCCTCAAGTTAAATAGTAGACTGTGCATACCAAATGATATAGAAATAAGGAATCAAATCCTTTCTGAAACACATGAAACCTCTTATTCTCTCCACCATGGTATAACAAAGAAGTATAACGATCACAAAAAGTACTTTTGGTGGAATGAAATGAAAAATGATGTGGCAAAGTACATGCAAAGATGTTTGACTTGTCAGAAAGTCAAGATCGAACACAAGAGACCTGCTGGAGAGTTACAACCAATTGAAATTCTTGAGTGGAAATAGGAGAAAATTGCCATGGATTTTGTAGTTGGGTTACCTAAAACGAGTGAAGGATATGATGCAATATGGGTAATTGTGGATCAATTAACTAAATCAACACATTTTCTACTAAAGAAAATCATTTATTCATTAGAAAAGTTGGCAGAATTATATGTGACTGAGATAGTCAGACTACACGGAATACCACGATCGATCATTTCTGACTGCGACAGTCGATTTACTTCTACTTTTTGGAGGAAGGTTCAAAAAGCTTTAGGAACAAAGCTACTTTTTAGCACGGCTTTCCATCCGCAAATAGATAGGTAGTCAGAACGAATAATCCAAACTCTAGAGGATATGCTCAGGGCTTGTGTGATAGACTATAAAGGAGTATGGAACAAGAAGCTTCCATTGATAGAATTCTCTTATAATAATAGCTATCAGGCTTCTATCAAGGCAACACCTTATGAAGTGCTTTATGGAAGGAGATGTATATCTCTAATCCATTGGTATGAACATGGGGAAAAGCATTTAGAGACCACCTACTTTATAAGGGAGACCACTGAAGCAATACAGAAAATCAGGAAAAGGATAGAAATTGCCCAAAGTCGACAGAAAAGCTATGCTGACAAGCAGAGAACACCATTGTAATTTCAAGTGGGAGACATAGCTTTTCTTAAGGTTGCACCAATTAAAGGTGTAATAAGGTTTGGGAAGAAGAGAAAATTGAGTCCGAGATATATTGAACCATTCGAGATCCTCGAACGGGTGGGAAAAGTAGCATATAGGTTGGTTCTATCACCAGTATTGGCTAATGTATATAATGTCTTTCATGTATCTATGCTAAAGAAGTATGTCCCGGACCCTTCAAACGTGTTAAATCATGAACCCATCAAGATTAATGAAGACTTAACTTACGAAGAGAAACCAGTCAAAATATTAGCACTTGAAGAGAAAACTTTGTAGAACAACACAATACCCCTGGTTAAGATATTATGGCGTAATCACAAAATCGAAGAGACCACATGGGAACGAGAAGAAGAGATGAAGAAAATGTACCTACATCTATCCTAATTTTTGAGGACGAAAATTTCATAAGTAGGAGAGATTGTAAAACCCGAGAAAACCCTAGACTTGAAAAAAAAATAAATTTAATAATTATTTATCATGATATTTTAATATTAGTGTATCCTTTTGAAAAATGAATTTATCATGTTAATTTTTTTTTGTCTAAAATTTTATTATGTATATTACATTTCTTTGATCATAGAAATTGAGTAGTTATACACAATGAATTTTGTGAATATGTTGCAATGAAATACACACAAGAAAGCCAAGTTGAACTATGTGCCTAATTACAAGTATAAATTATTTTACAATATTTATGGCTATTGTTGTTAATATGAAATAGGCCTAGTTAATCATGTTTACGATTAGGCCATAAATTATTTGAGTTCAAATATCATTTATCTTGGCCCAATAGGTAATAGGAAAGTCAAAATTTGAAATTGTTAGTATTCTTATTTGTAATTGTTATGGGTTTTAATCCTTTAGCCCAATATCATTTAGCTTGACCCAATAGGTAATAGGAGAGCCCAAGTTGAAGTAAATATTTCAAGCCCAAGTAATAACTTTAATAGTCAAAAGTAAGAAAAATATATATATATATATATATATATATATAAATAGTAAAAGAAGAATTAGTGGTGTAGCCATTAACACATTTTAGTAATATGCATATATATTCATCATTTTACTTATATAAATCGAAAATGATGTAAAAGATCATTAATATATTTTATTTATATATTATTACCATTAAAATAAAAGAAATTTATTAATTACATTAGAAAACAAAACAAAAATTAGGTAAGTTATATAATAATGCATTAGTTATTTGAATGGTATATCCATTATATAGATTTTATGGATATTAAATATAGATATGATAAGATAATACATTATTTTTTTTAAGTGGATGAAGCATAGTTAGGTAACTAAAATTAATTTAATTGCATGATAAAAAGATAACAAATAAAAAAAAAAGTTAGATAAGTGGTGATTATTATTTCTTTTTGAATTAATTTTTAATTATATTTTATGTACATAATTAGCTTATAAATAGGGCACTCTTTTGTAAACATAATCAAGTTTCTTCATTTCTTTTCCTTCATCTTTCTCTCAAAGTTTCTATTTCATCCATTGTGATTTCAAGAATTTTCTCTTAGAGTTCTTCAAGTTTCAAAAAAAAAAAGGTAATTTTTAGAACTCTTTGTCTTTCAAGATTTGTATATTTTATTACACTTAGGTTTAAATTCAATATATGATATATATAGAGTTACAGATCTTATTAAGGTCTGAAATTTTTGTGAAAAGTATTTCTATATGTGTACTTAATTTTTGAAAAGTTTCACTTTTATACCCTATTCCTATAATTTTATAAAAATCATTTAATACAAGTTAGTCGTTAGTTAAGAAAAGCTGTAAAACGGAATTTATATAATTAATTCTATGATTTCAAAGGGCAAACGTTTTTATTTTTGGTTGAAATTTTAACTATTGTTCATATATATGTTAAAATCATTTCTGGAAGTTTTCATAATTTTTTAATGTCTATAAAATTAATTATAATTTTCGAAATATACAATGCTTCAATATTTCAAAATGCTGAAATAAATTCTAATGGTATAATTACAAGTGATTAAAGTGCTATGAAATTATCTTTTTAGAATTTCAAATATTATACATAAGTTATAAAATGTTAGTAATGTGCTTTTAAAATTTTGAGTTTGTTTAATTTATAAAACACTCCCGAAAATTTAATAATTTTCGTTTAGTCGCATCTTTAGCAATTTTATTATAAATTCTAAATTGGAAAAACAAATAGTGATAAATATTGTTTATAAATTCTAAACCATAATCTTTAGATTTTGGTTTATTTCATATGGATTCATGTAAATTTTTAGAATAAATAGAATTATGGACTAGAATATAAAATTCCTTAACTACGCATTATACACCAAAATTCTTCAATTTTAATGTGAAACAACATGAGATGGGTCCGACGTGTACTTTCTCAACATCGACACGTAAAACACGTTATGCACATGACCCAACTATGCAGGCAGATTCAAGCGATACGCCACTGGTCCAATTTTCTCAGTGATCTCAAAGGGACCAATATACCTTGGAGTAAGCTTACCCTTAACCCCAAATCTTGTCGCACCTCGCCTTGTCGTCACTTTCAAGGATACGGAATCACCAGTATCGAACTCTACCTCAAGTCTCTTCAGGTCAGCATAACTCTTCTGGCGACTCTGAATCTCCTTGAGTCTCCCTTGGATATCCTTGATCTTCTCAGTAGTCTCTTCAATCAGTTCAGGTCCAAGAGTAACACGCTCTTTGGATTCTGCCCAACACAAAGGTGATCTGCACGGTCTTCTATACAACACTTCATATGGGGCCACACCCACACTGGTCTGGCAACTATTATTGTAAGCAAATTCCACCAAAGGAAGATGATCATCCCAGTTCCCACCAAAATCCAGTATGCAACAATGTAGCATGTCCTCAAGAATCTGAATAGTCCTTTTAGACTGACCATCTAACTCCGGATAGTGAGCCGTACTGATATCCAACTGTGTACCCAATGCTTTCTGTAAGGCTCTCCAAAACTTAGAAGTGAACCTTGGATCTCTGTCGGAGACTATNCTTGAAGGCACACCATGCAAGCATATGATGTTCTCCATATACAGTCTACTGAGCTTAGTAAGTGAGTAGTCCATCCGGATCGGTATAAAGTGAGCACTCTTCATTAACCGATCGACTACCACCCAAACTGTGTCATTCTTCCTCAAGGTCTTTGGCAAACTAGTCACGAAGTCCATCATGAACTTGTCCCACTTCCATTCCGAAATGGGCAATGGCTGAAGTAACCCAGCTGGCCTCTGGTGTTCAACCTTGACTTGCTGACAAGTCCAACACTTAGTCACAAAGGTAGCTACATCCTTCTTCATACCTTTCCACCAATACTGCCGCTTCAAGTCCCGGTACATCTTGGTACTACCCGGATATACTGTGAACCTTGATTTGTGAGCCTCAGTTAGAATGGTTTCTCGAAGATTAGGGCCATTAGCTACAACCAACTTCCCATTGAAAAGCGAAAACCCTTATTTGTTAATGCTTCAACCATCTAACTATTCACCATTCTGAAGCCAGTTCTAGATTGTCCTCAACTCCTTGTCTTGCTATTGACTCTGTTGGATAGTCTGGAGAAGTGATGGTGAAATCACAATGTTGCTCAGGCAAGCAACCCCTTCATTCTTGAAGTACTGCAAGTTATAGTCACCAATCGCAACCGAGTTCCTCCAATCTTCAAACACCAGTGCAGCTAATGCACCACGAGGCTTCCTACTCAGTATATCAGCTACAACTTTGGCCTTACCAAGATGATACTGTAGGTTGAAGTCATAATCCTTCATATACTCAAGCCATCTTCGCTGTCTCAAGTTCAAATCTTTCTGAGTAAAAATGTACTTCAAACTCTTATGATCAGAGAATATGTCGAACTTCACACCATACAAGCAACATCGCCAAATCTTCAAGGCAAAGATCACTGCTGCAAACTCCAGATCATAGGTGGGATAGTTCTTCTCATATGGCTTCAACTGACGAGAAGCATAAGCTATAACTCGACCATTCTACATCAATACATGTCTTTGAAGCATCGGTATACACCACATAAGGTTCGTTACTGTCAGGAATAGTAAGAACAAGTGGGTGGTTAAACTCTGCTTCAACTTTACAAAAGCTTCTTCACTTTCGTGATCCCAAACAAGCTTGACGTCCTTCCTGGTCAACTTCGTCAAAGGCAAAGCGATTCTCGAGAAATCTTGCACAAAACGACGGTGGTAGCCTGCCAATCCAAGGAAACTACGTACCTCCATCATATTTCTTGGTCTCTCCCACTCCAGAACAGCTTCTATCTTAGTGGGATCGATTGAAATACCTCTGTGAGAAATCATATGACCTAAGAACTTCACTTCTGATATCCAAAAGTCACACTTCGATTTCTTGGCATACAACTGATGATCTCTCAAGGTCTTAAGTACTATCCTCAGATATTCGGCATGCTCTTCTCGAGTCTTGGAATACACCAGGATGTCGTTGATGAGCACAACCATAAAACGATCCAAAAACGGCCTGAAAATCTGATTCATGAGATCCATAAAGGCTGCAGGTGCATTCGTTAAATCAAATGGCATCACTAGAAACTTAAAATGACCATATCGAATTCTGAATGCTGTCTTAGGTATATCGTCTTCCCTTATCTTCAACTGATGATAACCGGATCTCAAATCGATCTTGGAGAAGAACCTTGAACCACTGAGTTAATCAAATAACTCATCTATCCTTAGCAAAGGATAATTGTTCTTCACTGTCAACTGATTCAACTTCCTGTAGTCCACATAGAGTCTCAACAAACCATCAACTTTCTTCGCAAACAAAACATGAGCACCCCAAGGAGAAGTGCTACTGCGAATAAAGACTTTGGAAAGCAGATCATCCAACTATTCTCTCAATTCTTCTATCTCAGCAGGCGCCATACGATAGGCTGGAATAGAAACTGGCTGAGCTCTAGGAACTAGTTCAATACAGAACTCGATCTCCCTATCAGGTGGTAATCCCGGTAAGTCTTCAGGAAACACCTTCGAATACTCACCTACCATCGGAATCCATGGGTCTAGATCGTCTGTCTTCACCTCGCCATCCATGGTAAACAAGTTCCCATAACACTTGAAATTCTTCCTTCCACCCATGCATGCTTTTAGAATCAGACTAGGCTTCAACGGACTCATCCCAGCCTGATCGATAATAGGTTGCCCATCACTAGGAAAAAGAGTCACCCACTTCTTATGACAGTCTACAATGGCTCGATACTTTGATAACCAATCCATACTGAGTATCACGTCATATTGTCCCATCGGCAATACAATCAAATCTGCAAGAAGCTTCCTATCACTAATCACAACCCGATAAGACTTATACACACTAGACACATCGGCTACTCCTCCCGAAGGTGTACCCAACGTCAATACATAATCCAAATCAGAAAATTCCAATCCCAATAGTTGAGTAAACAACAAGGATATGAATGAATGGGATGCACCAGTATCAAACAAAACATGTGCCCAAGAGTATGAAAGAAGGATCATACCGTCAACAACACCTCGGCCGGTGCGATCCTGAGTGTCGTCTGCCCCAGTAAAAGCATAGGCTTGGCCAATCACCTTCCCTTTCCCCTTATTGCCTCTTCCCTGACTAGGACGGCTGTTGCTTGATCCTGGACCACTATTGCCATATCCGCACCCACCCTAACTCCCTGAGGCCCGAGGAGTCTGAAAGTTTTAAGTAAAACCCTGAGGGCAGTACTGATGCTGATAAGGCTGAGGGGAAGTAAAGGCCATGCTTGAGTGTTTTGATAAGAAACAAAATTGGATTGGCTCCTCTGCGGTCCTCCCTGAGAAAGAGGAGATTTCTGCAGACGGTTGGGATACTCCTTCTTCTGATGATCCTGCTGGCCACAAACAAAGCATCCTCCATACGGACTGCCTCTGCCACCCCCTGAAGAACCAATGCTATTCGAGCTCCCACTGTTCGGAGTGCCTTGGGCTAACCACTGCCCCTGGTTTCTTCTAGTGGCTTTCCTGTCATTTCTTCTCTGTTGGTTCCTCCTGGAATCTAATCCTTCTTCGATGGCCTCTGCCCGCTGGGCGGCCACTGCAATCTCAGGGAGAGTATGGAAATTCTGAGTACCAATCCTGTTGAAAATGTTCCGATTCAGACGACTCCTGAACTTGGTAACTCGGTACTTCTCACTTGTACCTGGTCCAAGAGCAACACTTGCCAACTCAGTGAACTCTATCAGGTACTCATTCGCCGTTCTGTTACCTTGGATCAAAGTCTCAAACCGGTTCACAACTTCATCTTGTTGATCCTTATTGGCATACTAGGCCTTGAAAATCTGTTCAAAGTCTTCCCAAGTCAAGCCCACTACATCTTGCATCCGTTCCACTGTCTCCCACCAATGAATGGCACTCCCCATCAAACGGGTAACGGAAAATATAGCCCAAAACTCAACCGGAGTACCAAGGGCCCGAAAGTGCCTCTCCATCTCACGCAACCAAGCAACTGCCATGAGAGCTCTTGGCCTACCATCAAACTGCCCTGGCTGGAGATGCATGAACCGTTGGAGATGATTAGCCTGATCCAACTGATGTTCCCTTGAAGGTAGAGGCTGATAGTCTGGATTGCTCATCTAGACGAATGCCTGCTGCATTGCCCCGATCAGATGAGTGAAATCCAGACGAGGAGGTTCGGCGTCCGGCTGGTACCTCGGAACTCTTTTTAGAGGCATCCTTACAAGTCTGAAACAATATGCCAAACTGTCAATGCGATAATGATGAATGCTTGTCATAAAATCAATTTCAATTTAGTTTAATGGCGATACATCTGAGCTATTAAACTCAAAGCTCTGATACCAAAAATTTCTGTCACGACCCAAAACCCAGGCCAGTGGCAGAAGGGGAATTTCACAAAGATGGAAAATTCCTCGATTTATTTAAAAAGTGTCAAAAGTTCTAGTTTTATAAAACGGTCCATTTAAATAAAATAATTGGAATTTCATCCCGTGAACCACTCCCACAGTTCGTATACACCATTAAACATAGATCGAATAATTATTTAAAAACGTGAAATCAAATATAGGTCCAAGCATCATCATCATCCATGTCGAAAATCAAATCACAAAATGGCATACATAAGTTCACAGACAAAATTGAAAGTAGTAATTTTGGTTCAATGCTAAACAGATCCCAAACAATCTAAACACCATGACTTCACACCCTGAGCATTACCAAGATAACAAACTACAGTCAAGATGACCTCTTACTCCTCTTGATCTCCCAAGTCGCACTGGACACCACCTGAGGAAAAGAGGAAGGGGTGAGCATCAAAATGCCAGTAGGAAAAACAATTACCTCAGTCGAAAATATTTTAGTGATGGAGAATCCTGCATGGTTAGTTTAGTCCAAAACATATATATATATATATATATATATATATATATAATCCAAACCGGAAATCCATATATATATATATATATATATAAAGCAGTGTAATCAAAACCATTCAATTTATATGCACATGACACAAATCAACCCATACCCATGAGCTCTCATCCTCTCATCTGTGGAAACCTAGGATGATGGCACTAAGTATGCCTAACAGCCTGCCTAAGACCTAAGCCCATACTTGAAGGGGACGCCCGTGTGTCACCTACCAAACTTGGAGGGGCAACCGAATTACCTAAGCCTGCCAAATAGGGAGATAATCAGAACTAACAAAACCCTGCACGGGTCTACAGACTCTATACTGATGGTGGGGCACGTAGTGCCACACTGTAAACCCATGATCCTAACATGGTGTTCATATATGATCTTATGATACGTACAATACAGAACCGAAGTGTGAATATAATCATGCTCAGATTTTTCGATAGAATCAGCATACTAGGTTTTATAGGAAAACGGGCAGCATAACGACCCTATTTATAATATACCCAAAATAATCTGCATTCAGAAAATTCCCAAAGCAATACAATATTTATATATCATACAATCAATTTCCTTCACAGATGTTCAAGAAAACCGAAAGTCACATTTGTTCTCATATGTTGTAGAAAATAAGTTGATATAAAACAGAGGTAATTGAGTCCCTACCTCGCTCGAATAGTGATACCACGCTATTAAATCCTCAAGGTATCGTTGACAATCGTCCAGAGGATCGGGTACCAATTCTAGGCCCTCATCGTCCTCTTCTGAAAAACCAACTTCTCAACGGAGCTTCAATTCCACAAACGGACCTCATCACTGAATTCTCAGCACCCAAAATAGCTAGGTTAGATATATAACTTATCCAATTTGGGTTCAGGCCCACACCGGGCCAGTGGCATACAAATCGAGGCAAATCTCGACCGTCCAATCTTGATTTCCGTGTTGGTCACCAAACATAGGCAATATATATATATATATATATATATATATATA
>JXTB01000639.1:7559-35526 GCA_002914805.1 Parasponia andersonii | reverse complement strand
AGAGAGAGAGAAATGATACCCAAGTGAGTGAGAATATATGGGACTATGCAATTTTTCAAAAATTGCACATAAGTCCCCAAAATTTCAAATCTCTTTCAATTCCATCCCCCAAAATTTGCAATTTAGTCTTTCCACACAAAACTTTTGCAAATTAATCCCCCTATTATATCCCAAAATTTTTTAAAATGTCCAAATTACCCTCCCAAAATCCGAGTTTTTACATATACAATATGACTAATTTTATCTAAAAATTCCTTTATAGAATACTATATATATATATATATATATTATCTTGAAGTATACTTTTAGTAATTAAAGATTTTTAGATAATTATGTTGTTTTATTATCTAATATATTGATTTAAACAAATGTAAGACTAAATGAGCTTTGTCAAAAGAGATCCATTTGTGACGCCCCTCCTCACTTGGAAGCCCTTTTAGTTGCGTATTATTTGAATCTCATAAAAAAATAATAATATTTCCTTCAATAGTTTCTATAAATTTCTTAATATGACGTTTAGAATAATTGGTTAACTATCTTATGAGAATTATATATAAAAAAAAATTTGTCATGAATTTTCATAGTCCAAGTTCGTGACTTTTAAAAGAATAAATTAAGTTAAGAATATACGTAGATATCGGTCTTAAAAGTCGGATCGTTACATTTCCTTTATGAAATTAGTGGTTTCTAAATGTTTCTCCCGAGGTTTAAACCAATGGATTGGGGATCTACATCTTCTTCCATAAAATGCTTCATAAGATGCTGCCTTGATAGAGGCCTGGTAGCTGTTATTGTAAGATGCTTCATAAAATGCTTCATAAGGTACTGTTCGTGTTTCGCTTGAGACCTTGAGTAAATCAAGATGTCACCAATAAAGACTATGGCAAATTTGTCCAAGTATTTCTTGAACACTCTATTCATCATGTCCACAAATGCTATAGGAGCATTGGTTAGCCTAAAAGGCATCACTAAGAACTCATAATGCCTAAATCACATTCGAAAGGCAGACTTCAGAATACCACTCTTTTTAATTCTTAGTTGATGATAGCCCGATCGCAAATCGATCTTTGAGAAAACTACAACCCTATTTAGTTGATCGAATAAGTCATCTATCTTGTCACCTTATTCAATTCTCTATAGTCGATACACATTCTGAATGTTCCATCCTTCTTCTTCACAAATAGCATAGGTGCACCCCATGGTGAGTGGCTTGGTCTGATGAAACCCTTATCTAATAACTCTTGTAATTGGGTTTGTAGCTCCTTAAGCTTAGTAGGTGCCATTCTGTATAGTGCTTTGGAAATAACGGCAGTACTGGTTAGTAATTCGATCTCAAAGGAAATTTCTCGCTCTAGTGGTAGTCCTGACAGATCATTGGGAAACACATCAATGTACTCCTTAATGATGATTACATCTTCTAGCCTTTTTTTTTTCTTCTTTACTCTTATTTAGAATATTAGCTAGATATCCCAGACACCTGTTACTCAACATTCTCCTTGCTTGTATTATTGAGATCATCACTCAAGGTTGCTTCTTAGTATCTCCATTATAAGTGAATGTTTCCTAACTCATATTGTTTGCAATGTGTCCTGATGCTCGCCACCATACTCGAGCAATATTTCATAGTTGTATGACTGTAAGAGTAGTCCATTCATACTCCTCGGTACGATACACTCGTAAAAGTTATTCTATTTCGTGCAACCAATTCCCTAACGCTTTGGGTGTAGATTCTCCTAGGTAATATGCTAGTCGTCCTGCTCTGAAAGCAACCACTACTATGGCTCGAAAAAGTTGAGGATGGGTAATCTCTTAGTCTATCAGAGTGTCGATTATCGGGGTGTCCATTACTACTACATCATATATTCTTAAGGTTAAATAATATACTAAGCAAAAATTCTACTTACTTAAGTTGTCTGAAATGTTGTAGAGGGATGCGAGGTAGGATGGTAGGATACCCTCTCTGATACCAACTGTAACGACCCGAATTTTCGGACCGTTAACTATTTACCTTCTTAGCTTATTTAAAAAGAGAAATTTAGATGCTGAAAATTCATGACAAATTTTTTTTTTTTTTTTAAATACTTTTATTTCTTTTTAAGAGATTTATATTCATAACTAACCATTTACTTAAATTTTGAAAACAAGTAAAATGCTTCTTGGTGGTTAAGTAACTTTTATTTAAATTTGTTTATAAACTTTTTATTAGGGTGATTTAAATAATGTGCAACCATAAAGGGCTCCCAGGTGAGGAAGGGAGTCACATATGGACCATTTAAGTCCCAAGCTCTCCTTAGACAGTTTAGGTCTTTTTGACAGAACTCCTTGTGTTTTGCGTTTATTTAAATCAAAAAATTTTCTCTTTTAAATTTTTGGAAAACTTTTGTTTAAATTCTATTAAATCGAAATACATTTTCAAGTTTAATTTAATAAAATCATGCATTGCGAAATAAAATGCCAAGTTATAAGTATGTTTTCAAATAACATCAAGCTTACATAATTGAAATCATTTGTCTCATAATAAGAACATATGAAGAAGTAATTTTAAAGGTGGTATTCTATTACCCGTGTCTCGCATTCATCCCCACCTTGATTCTAGCTATCCCATCAATCAAATTAGGGGTTTCTTTCCTTTGGTACCTATAACATGGATAATCATAAAATGTGAGCTTTTGCTCAGCAAGTATAATGTAATTCTCACAAAATATTTTATTTATAAACAAATAATCTTTTATGAAAGTCCGATTATATTGTTTTGTGAAATCATTACTTCATGCTTTAATATAAGATATTTTATCATGATTTTATCTCATTCTTTATCACAAAGTCCTTTATCTTTCTTATGGGACTTGGTGTACGTACTGAGTGTGTACTAGCGAATGGAGAACCAGGGGAGCGACCTAACTAAAAACACCTACAGTCATAATCTTAACATACTTTTCCTCAGGAATCCTCGCTTATAGGAGGTCGGTCTTATTTTCCCTCGGATATCCTCTCCTAGTAGAGGTTGATACGACACCTTTAAATTATTTATATTATTTAGTCTTTTCTTAATATGAGTGAGTACGCTTCAATAATAAACCCAAACTTATATAGCATTTCTTTTGTGAAAGTATACTGAAGTATGATAACATTGTAAAGTAAGCATACATCATTTTTATAGCATGGGATATATATCTTTATAAGCGTACAATATACATAGGCCATACAATAATAAAATAAAGACAAATTAACACATGAAATAATTTCAAACATATCATACTGCAAACATGAAATATTTTCAAACCATCCATGCCATAGGTGAAATTGTACTTACCTCGTAATATGATTGTCCTAGTTCTACTCATTAATTAAGTACGTCTAGGTTGACGTTTTGCCCTGACATATGCATAGTCTATTTGTTAGAGTAAGTTAAAGTAGACTTATACTTTTTTTTTTTAAAACTTCTAATTACTTAGTGGGCTTAAAACAACTAAGATAGTCTATTTGTTAGAGTAAGTTAAAGTAGACTTATACTTTTTTTTTTAAACTTATAATTACTTAGTGGGCTTAAAACAACTAAGACTCAGTCTTGATCAAACATAAAACTTCACATTTGAGAAATAATGTCATGTTATATTCATTGACTAATTTATACTTTCAACTTAGATGGATCAGATTTAATTCTCCTTAACCTTTATCATGGTGATCCTTTTAATCTATCAATATTTTGGTTGTTGATTTGATTAATATCATCTTAAATCAGTTAACTTTCCTTAGTTATATTTATTTTCATCAAATACTTTGAATTATTCTTGATTAATTTTTTTTATTCATAATTAAGAGTCATAATATAATAAGTGAGTCAAACACACTAAAGACTACACAGATTTAAAATCTAAAATCATCCTTAGGCTAAATATTATTACGCATAGATTATTTATTTTCTTTAATTGATTTCATATCTTAAATTTAAGTAAATCTTTTCTTATCCCAATTAGAGATCTAAAATAATGTTTTCTATTTACCAAATTTCCAACCCAAAATTTCAAGTTTTATAGTTTATATTTTCGCCCATAATCTTAAGATTTCTAATATTTATGTCCTCTAATAGTAAATATTGAGTTATAACTTATCTTTTTGGTTAAAGATTCTTCCTTTATTTACTTTTACACTTTAATATAGTCTTAAAACTGCCTGAAATAACTTTCTCACATATTCGATCCAAATTTTTTCAAAATTACACTTTTGACCCAAATACTCAAAGTTTTTGCATTTTAGTCTTTTCAACTTTTGAGCAAACATCTTTAATTTTTGGAAAACATTTTTAATGGATAAAAATCTGTTCTTAAGGATCTATGTCTAAATCATTAAGCTTGGTTCATTTTCATGTATATTTTATTTTAGGGTCTTACAATTAAAAATCTTCCATTTTTGTGTTTAGTCATTTTGATTTTACTATTATTATTATTATTATTATTATTATTATTTTGCCTTTATTATTATGAAGTATTCACATTTAGAGGCTTAAAAAATCAACAAAATAAGTCTAAATATAATATAAATTATCTAACGTCCAAAGTAGATCAAATATGTTATTACCCATTTATTCTTTAATAGAATTTATTTACACACATAACAAGCAAGGTGAGGGAATATTTACCTTTCAAGCTTGAATCTTCTTTCTTACATCTCCACCACAAAACTAGGTGCTGTCTTCTCTTAATTATAATTCTTAATTTCTAGAGTTGATGGGTAAAATATTATTGCTCTTGTGGATTTTGGAAGAAAGTGAGGTAGAAAGTTTTTTTTTTTTAGAGAAAGGATAATTGAAAAAATAAAGATAGTTTTAGCTAAGTAATTGGAAGGTTAAGTATGGATTTGCAATTGCTAAATGAAAGATCTATTTATAGGCCATCCATAGGAGGTATCCAGTAATACACACTTTTACATTCCATCTAATAATCTAAGCACCATTATTACTAATTTTGTCAATATATCTTCTTTTACTACTTCATTACCTTATCTTTTATTTTATTTTTCACTCATCTGCTATTGTTGTCTCTAATCTTTCTTATTTTTTAATTATTTGGAATATAATACCACTAGCTCCCAAAGAAAGTCTCCACTATATTAATCTTTTTCATACCTTTTGAATTATTTTGGAGACAAAATCTACTAATTTATTTTGTCTATGTCTTCCACTTTGAATTATGGCCACTAATTTCCAAAGAATATTTCCGTTATCATTTTCCTTTTTCTACCTTTTGAATTATTTTAGAGACAAAAGTTATCAATTAATTTTGTCTATATTTTCCTTTTTTAGAATTATCCACTAACTTTATCGCTTTCCTTTTTCTATTCTACTAATTTAAAGTTATTACACTCTTAAGGTAAAACTTCACTACTCTTCATCTTTTCTACAACTTATTTTCCACCCTTAGATTGATTTGTCTACTTAATTCTTTGTATACTTGAATCTTAGCCATTCAAATTATGGCATGGTACTATTTTGGTGCAACCATTAATATTAGATTATAAAATGTAACAATTTTTAACATGACATAAACATGTCACATTCTTAACTAGGCTATATTGATGTACATAATGTAATTTTTGTAGAATTAATTTATTATTAAGGAAAATTAACTTAGAATTTCTAAGTTAAAACAAGGAATAACAACGGTGTTTTCACATAATAAAATTTAATATTAAAATAGTACTATACATATAATTTCAAGGATTGCGAACATAAACTTGTTAAAATTCGACCCTAAGTCAGTTAATAATAATTCTATTAAGGTTTTAAGTCTAGGGATTCCTAGGGGGTTATAATTAAGCTTACATAATTGAAATCATTTGTCTCAAAATAAGAACATATGTGGAAGTAATTTTAATGGTAGTATTCCGTTGCCCCTGCCTCACATTCATCCCCGCCTTGATTCTAGTTAACCTATCGATCAAGTTAGATGTTTCTTTCTTTTAGTACCTATAGCATGGATGCTCATAAAACATGAGCTTTTGCTCAGCAAGTGCAATGTAATTCTCACAAAATATTTTATTTATAGATAGACAATCTTTTATGAAAGTTTGGTTATGCTGTTTTATGAAATCATTACTATATGCTTTATTATAAGATATTGTGTCATTATTTTATTTTATTCTTTATTACAAGTTTCGTATCTTTCTTATGAGCCCTGATGTACGTACCTAGCGTGCACTACTGAATGGAGAACTAAGGGAGCAATCCAACTGAAAACACTTACGGTCATAGTCTTAATATACTTTTCTTCCGGAATCCTCGCTTAGGGGAGATTGGTTTTATTTTTCCTCAAATATCCTCATCTATTGGAGGTTGGTACAACACCTTTAAATTCTTTATCTTATTTAGTCTTCTCTTAACACAAGTGGGTACGCTTCAACAACAAATCCAAACTTATATTCCATTACCATAGCATTTCCTTTGTTAAAGTATGCTAAAGTATTTTTACATGATAACATTGTAACGTAAGCATACATTATTTTTATAGCATATAAAATGTATCTTTATAAGTATACATTATACATAAGCTATAAAATAATAAAGGTAAGTTACACATGGAATAAGTTTAAACATATCATATTGCAAACATGAAATATTTTCAAACTATCCATACTATAGGTGAGATTGTACTTACCTCGTAATATGATTATCCTAGTTCTACTCATTAATTATGTACGTTTAGGTCGAAATTTTGCCTTAAAATATGCATACACTATTTGTAAGAGTAATTTAAAATGAACTCATAATTTTTTTTAAACTTCTAATTAATTAGTGGGCTTAAAACAACTAGGACTCAGTCTAGATCAAACATAAAAATTTACATTTGAGAAACAATGTCATGTTATATTCATTGACTAATTTATACTTTCAAATTAGATGGATGAGATTTAATTCTCCTTAACCTTTATCATGGCGATCTTTTGAATCTATCAATAATTTGGTTATTGATTTAATTAATATCATCCTAAATCAGTTAAGCTTCCTTAGTTAGATTTCTTTTTCATCAATTACTTTGAATTATTCTTGATTAATTACTTTATTCGTAATTAAGGGTCATAATATGATAAGTGAATTAAACACACTAATGGCTACACAGATTTAAAATCTAAAATTATAATTGGGCTAAATATTATTAGGTATTGATCACATTTTTTTTTGGCTTATAACTAAACTTAGACTAAATACAATTAGAGGCGTACATAACTTATTTCCTATAATTGATTTCATATCTTAAACTTAAGTAAATCTTTTCTTATCCCAATTAGAGATCTAAAATAAAGTTTTCTATTTATTCATATACCAAATTTCTAACCCAAAATTTCAAGTTTTATAATTTATATTTTTGCCCATAATCTTACGATTTCTAACATTGATGCCCTCCGATGGTAAATATTGAGTTATATCTTATCTTTTTGTTAAAGATTCTTCCTTTATTTATTTTTACACTTTAGTATAGTCTTAAAACTGACTAAAAAATTTTCTCACATATTCGACCCATATTTTGTCAAAATTACACTTTTGACCCAAATACTCAAAGTTTTAGTATTTTAGTCCTTTCAACTTTTGAGCAAACATCTTTAATTTTTGGAAAGCATTTTTAATGGGTAAAAATTTGTTCTTAAGGATCTAAGTCTAAATCATTAAGCTTGGTTCATTTTCATGCATATTTTATTTTAGGATCTTACACTTAAAAATCTTCTATTTTTGTGTTTAGTCATTTTGATTTTACTATTACTATTATTATTTAGCCTTTATTATTATGAAATATTGATATTTAGAGTCTTAAGAAATCAACAAAATAAGTCTAAACATAATATAAATTACATAACATCTAAAGTAGATCAAATATGTTATTACCCATTTATTCTTTTATAGAATCTATTTAAATACATAACAAGTAAGGTGGGGGAATATTTACTTTCTAAGCTTGAATCTTCTTTTTTAGAGTATTTCGGAATTTTTCTAAGTATCAATATTTTACTAAAAATCAAAATACTAAAAATTAAACTTCTTAGAGCTAAAAATCTTAATATACTTAAATGTGTTTGTGCAACCTACCTTACAAAATCTTTCCTTCTTCTTACTTACGTCTCTACAGCAAAACTAGGTGCTCTTTTCTCTTGATTATAATTCTTAATTTCTAGAGTATTTATAGGAAAATCAAGGAAGATGGGTAAAATATTATAGCTCTTGTGGGTTTGGAGAAAAGTGAGGTAGGAAGAGTTTTTTTTTTTGAGAAAGAATAATTAGAAAAATGAAATAGTTTTGGCTAAGTACATGGAAGGCTCTGTATGGATTTCTAATTGCCAAAGTGGTCATTTTATCCTTTAAATTTGAGGAATTAAAAATGAGAGAGGATAAAACCAATGAGATGAATATCAAGCCTAAGAAAAAGGACAAAACTACTACCCTTAAAGTAGCCTTAGAATCGGTTTTAAGTGAAAAAAGTGATGGTGATGTCGAGCTTGCTCTATTGTTATAAATTTTAACATGTTTTTGAAGAAAATGGGTAGACAATCAATGGGCAGCAACTCAAATAAATGTAAATCCACTCCACCTAAATTTGATATTTCAAAAGATATAAAGAAAGGTATTCAATGCAGAGAGTGTGAAGTATATGGTTATATACAAGCTGAATGTGCCAACATCCTAAAAAAGAAGTCTAAGACTATGACTACCTCTTGGAGTAATGAGGAATCTGAAGGTAGCTAAGAGGAAGATGAAATACATGTAAGTAATTATATTATTTTTGGTGTTTCATTAGTTCAGATGACATGTATTTTGTGCAGAATTCTATAGATAATATTGTAATATAGCTTGCCTCTGGCAGTAATTTTGTAACATCAAACAGGGTATATGATTTTGCTAGTGAAGAGTCCAGATTGTATGAAGAATCAATTCAAAGATCCTATAAGAATATGTATTCTCAATGGATTAAAGTTGTAAAATAGAGTAGATCTCTTGAAAGGAGAATTTCTACTCTCATCCAATATAAGGAGAATTCAAAGACAAAAATGCAAAAGTTAGAAACTTTGTTGGCTGAACAGGAAACAAAGTTACAGAAAGATTTAGCAGAGCTTGATAGGACTCAAAAGTCTTTAAAATACTACATTCTAAAACAACCAAGTTAGATCATAATCTGTTTGTCAGTAAACTTCGGTCAGATCATCGAGGACTCGAATTTAAAGGTGAGAAGTCAAATTCAAAAATTGTTTTTGTTAAAAGTTCTGTTTCTAACTCAGTTGTAGGAATCAATACTAATATTACAATACAGAAGAAGCCTCATATTCTAACATATAGTAAATAAACTATCCTAGTATTTAAAAAATATGCTAATGTTGCAACACAAAAATATCTTGTTGCAATACATAATAAACCCATAGGATTTAATTCTATGGGAAAACATGGTAAGTTTGTTCCTACTTGTTATTTCTGTGGTGTTAAAGGTCATATTAGACCTAGGTACTTTTCTATGAGGAATTTTTTAGAAAATAGCTATTATTCGTATAAAATTCTATTTCAAAGAAAAGCACCAAAGAAAAAGATTAATTTGTCAAGTAAAACAAGTAAAATTTGGGTTAAAAAATCCAAGTTAAATTACTTTGGATTTTTTACTCGTTTTAGAACTAACGACTAGTATTTCGATAGTGGATGTTCTAGGCATATGACAAGTGACAAATCTATTCTTGTAGACTACAAGGTAGATACTGGAGAAGTTGTAACATTCAATAATGGTGTTAAAGGAAGAGTTCTTGGAAAAGGAACTCTCAATATTGAAGGATTTCCCAAAATTCAAGAATATTTTGCATGTTGAGGGACTTATGGCTATTTTGATTAGTATAAGTCAAATTTGTGATTTAAATTTTAATGTTTATTTCACTTGTAATAAGTGTGTTATTTTTTATGAATATAATAAATCGGTTTTTGAAGGATTTTGTTCCAAAGACAATGGTTATATTTTGACAAAACCATATTTATGTAATTTTACATCAGTAAATAAATTTGATTTGTGGCATATTATAAGAAATTTTGCTGAGAATAAAATTATTTTGTTCAAACATATTGAGATTGACAAACAACTTGCAGACATTTTTACGAAATCTCTAGTTATTTATTCCATGTGAACTAATGTTGTAACATTTGCTAGTCAAAGTTAAGTATTATTTGTGAATGCCCAAAAAATGTTAAGAAAATGAGGAATTTGTTTTTATTATAAATTATTTTTATACACAATTCTTGTTATTTTTATCATGAAAGTATTTCTAGATTATTTTAAAGAAAGATTGAGAATCCTTGATTGTTTTATAACTGACAAGTGTGACATATTTTGATTTTAGCTTTATTTTGTGAATACAGGCATCATGATCAGATTGAGCTACCTATACTGATGTGCGAAAGCCATCTATGAGCAATCTAGGCCTATATATTACAAATACAATAGAGGATGATCTACTATGAGAAAATGGCTACCTTAATGATAGAATGAATTCGCCTGGTCATGGAAAGATCATTGCCTTAGTTATTGTCAATGTTATAACATCACCTAATTTATGCAATAGTAAAAATTAATTCGTACTGCTCTATTTTATATGAGATCAATTATTTTTGGTAAGTCAGTTATTTCTCAAACTTAGATAATCAATTAATCTGAAGAATCTTCCAAAAATTGTGATTGTTGAAAATAGTAAATCTGTGTATTAAAATATTTTATAATTGGAATAAATTTATCAATTTCTTTTTGTCTATAGGGTCACTATATATAATATTTTGACTGAGACTGTACAATCAAGATTACAACATGGAATAAAATGAGCTTATATTAAAAAATTGGATAAATTTTAAGATAACTACTGCTGATGTCATCTTTACATATTCCCAAGATTTTCTCTTATTACCGTTTTCTGTTTGCATTTTGACTCCAAATTGATTTGGTTTTCTATTTCAAATTAGGGAAACTGAATGGTTTCTTGTTTATTTAAATCCCTAATTTCACTCATTTCATTACACTCATAATTTCCTCTTGAATTTTTATTATCTTCACTATTGTTTGTTCGAAGTTTCCTTTTAGAGTTATAATAGTCTCAAAAATGGAGAATACCCGCAGTGGAAAGAAGAGTGATTCTCCTACCACTATATTTTATTTCTTTTCTTCTCTTATTTATGATGGTTGTAGTAAGGGAGAGTTTACTAAAGAGGAGTCATGAAAGTTAGCCGAGGAAAAAGATGATTATAGTGATATCTTCAAGTTTCTGATTTCATAAGAAAAGCTAGTTGTTATATTGATGTTAGGAGTAACAATTAAGGGAGAGTAGTATCATATTCTATTGAACTCTTTTGTTTTCTACAGGATCTTGCTCATGTTCTAACATTGAGCAACTTCTCATGATAATGATCTATTGTATGAAATTTGGTTTTCATAGATATACTTCATCTAATTATGACTTCTGCAAGTTTGATATTGTGTATATTCCCTCATGCCTTTGGTACTTTTTGACAAAAAAAGGAGTAAGCAAAATTTTTGGTCAAACACTTATCTTATTTTTGTAGGTACAAATATTTTTCCTAAAAATGCTAAAGAGGGAGATTAAGAGGCAAAATCTATATTATCAATTTAGATGTTGCAAAATCATTACTGTAGATATCATTGCAATATTTGACCTGGAACTTTTGTAGCATTTGTCTGAATTTTACAGCTTTCATATGATTGATTAATTATTTAACATTAGAGAGATTTGATTACAATTATTTATGTTTAATGTTTGTAATGCAAGAAAATTAATCTTAATAATTCTTTCTGTTTAAATCATGTTTAATAAAAATTTTATTAATATATGATTGAATCGATCAATTACAATTAGTTTAATTAGACTTTAATCTTATTAGGTGTATATTTGGATATTATTTCACCTGATCTATTTTGACAGCTCGCATGAAACTTTTAAGGAATTAATCTTGTTGTGTGAAAAAGTAGTTGCCTATTTTATAAAAGGAATTTCAAAGTTGTTGTTTCTTTTTATTTTATAAGTTGATTCTAGATATATTTGAATGATTTTATTATGTTGATTTGCTAATCAATTTAAAAGAAATCGGATTTAAAATTGTAGGAATCAAATCAACAACTTTTTTAGAATATTACAACATGACTGTTTTAGATAAGGTCAATGTTATAACATTGCTAGATAGAATCAACATTTAATTTCATATTAGCTAATTATGATTTTGACTGACTATTTTTATCTTCTAGTCAACATTTATTGTGATTGAACATGTCTTGTAGATTGACAAGTAAAGGAAGACTTCAAGCATTATAAAAAGAACTCTATGGTAGAATATAAGTGTGTCGAATGTCTTGGATGTGTTTGTAATTGCTGTTAGAATAATACTTTATTAAATCTGTCTATACTTTGTCTTATGAGATTAGGAGAGATTCTTAGTCATCAGAGTACTTTGGGAGAAGTACAGCGAATCTTTGGGAGAAGACAGGTTCTAAGAAATTTGAAAGGAGTTCAGACGAAAAGAATCATATCAAGTCGAGGGGAGCTCATTCGACGGATTAGCGAAGGAATACTTGCATGTTACATTATTTAGAAGAGGGAGTCTTTTAAATTTAATTAGTATTTGTACTCACATTGATCTTTACTATTAAGTTTATTTCTTAGGTGTGGCCCTCTTGAATGTAGACTATCAAGAGATAGTTGAATCAAGTAAAAATATTTTGTGTCAATTTTTACTTTTCGTTGTTACAACATTCATATTACAAATTTCTGCATAACCATCTTACATAATTAATTGGACAATTAATTATATTTGTTAAGAATATAAGAAATGGTCATAACAATAACAATCATGTTTTGGGCTTTAAAATCACTCTAAATCTACCTTGGGCCAAATATAGCATGTATACAAGAATAAACATAATAAACATTATGCTAGAATAAGAAAGACAAAGAAAAACTAAAAGAGAAAAGAAGAAGAACAAAGAAGAACGCTGCAGTAGCTCCTAAGCTTTCTCTCTCTCTCTCTCACACACACACACAAAAATTTTTAGTGTATTTTTAAGAGTCTAAAATATCCTAGCATGCCTCCATGTGGTCTAGAGGGTCCTATTTATAGAGATACCTATGAGGAGATTTGATAAATTCCTCCATCAATTAGGAGTCCAAAGTCATCAAAATTCCTTAATTCGGCCAAAATAAGGTAGTTTCCCAATTCTATATGCCAATTTCTCAGTTTTTATAAAAATGCCATTTTTCAGACTGGGTTCTAGATTGGTGTTCATCCGTTCTAATCTGTATTTTTTTAGTATATTCATATTCGATTCGCACTATGTGCGGATTTTAGATTTCTCATCCAATCTAATCTGCATAAAATATTTAAATCAATTCAATCCAATCTGCAAATGTGTCGATTGGATCAATTACTTTAGATCGGTTACTTGGGCCTGATAAATAAGCTCTTAAAATTGGGGTTCGTGTCATTTTTTGTATTAGATTATTTAATTTTAGCACAAATTTGAGTCTTTTTTACAAATTTGGCTTATTATATATGTATATATAATTTAAATACAATCTATTAAAATCTAAAATTAAACTTAATTTAAACCCAAAATATTCATAAAATATATTTTATTTAAAAATCTATATATGAAGTGCAGATTGGATTGGATCGGTTACTTTTTAAGGTAAAAAAAATTATCGAATCTGCATAAGTGTGGATTTCAATTTTTGGATCCAATTGAATTTACACAGGTGCAGATGTCCGCACTTTATAGATAGGATTGTATCGAATTGTGCGGATTAGATCGGATCGTATGGATTTTGAACACCCCTAATTCCATATTTTTACCACTTTCAGCCCATTTTTAGGATTTCTAGCCATTTTTGCCCAATATCCACTCTTTTGGACTCATTTACCTCTAAAACATCTAGAAACACAAAAATAAATCAAATTAGCCTTAGATAAATATAAAATCTAATAAAGTAGCATAGAAAAGTAATGTCGTATAGGTATAAATTGTCACCTATCAAATACCCTTGCACTTAAATTTTTTTCATCCTTGAGTAAAGCTAAACTAAGACTAACCAACATAGAGTAACTCTATCCTAAATTAATTGAACTCTAACTGCCCAAACCTAATCTTCCAGCTTTAAACTCAGGGGATCATACATAGTCATAACTATTAACTTCATAAAATTGGAGTTATGTAGTACTATTATGCCTTAAGTTTTGCTATGTTCTTATTTGAATTAAGCTGTTTCAAATGTTTTTCTTATTGTTGTAATGTTTTGTTTTTTATATTGATAAGAGAATGAAACAAAGGTGTTTGATACAAATTAAGTGAATTTATGCCTCCCAAATAGGTTTTTCAAACTATTAGAATCAAAGTTAAATCCAATACGATCATAACACAATGAAAATAAGGCAAATCGGAGCTAAAACAAAGAAATAGTGTATCTAAGAAGCTGCAACGCAAAACTAATAGAACAATTGATGCCGTCGTGTTACCTATTGCGTCCTGGATCAATAATTGACAGCTGGGATCAACTTTTTGACAATCTAAAGGTCCAAATTTGATCTGCTTTAGGTTTGTACAAGCCACTCTTTATAACCCTATCTCTGGGGATGAAAAAGGCATGTGGGGATAGAGAGAGAGAGAATGGTAGCCATGGAAGGAGAGAAAGAAGAGGAAGAAGAAGATGAAGATATACTTCAATTAACTCCATTTCTTGATGTCCTCCACAATATCAACACTATAGTTTGTTCTTAGCTTTTTATCTTTAATTTCTTAAGAGTTTTTATTTGTATTTTTCATATTTAGAGAGTAGTATAGTTGAGAGCAAATCCTAGAGAGTGGATTCAAGAGAGCAAGAACCAATCTTAGAGGAGGAGCTTGACAACCTCCATAAACACCTTCAAGCATTTCTGAGGGAGCATTTTTTTTTTAACTTTTCTCTCGTTGATTTTGTATTTCTTAAATTTATTGTATTATAATATTATTGTTCTCGATTTATATTATGAACTAAATCTTTCTTTGTCTAGTTTTACTATGTGAATTAACCTGGAATCTTTTATTTCTCTATTTCTCTATTTCTCTTATCTTTCATTAATCTAATCCATTGTTAATTTATTTGTTTTACCTCATGCTTATTGCTTCTATTTAATTGGTCATTAAATAGATTATTGAGTGAAACCTTTATGAACTTGGGAAAGGGAGTTTAAGTTTGTACATAGATAGAATAATATAAGATCACCTAATGTGGGGTGAGTTTGCATGGGATAGTAATATACCTATGTGACTTGTGCAACCTTTGTGTGAGAATAACTAAACTTAATGAATCTAGTCAATTTATGTTAGGAGTAATATATTAGCTTGTCTAGATATTTTTACTTATGTCTTGGAAAGGAGTTTGTGAATACATCTGAATTCTCGGTTAACAACTCTAGTGGATTAATTTATGAAGGAGGGGAATTAAGATATTGTGTGTTTAAAGAATGATTGACGAATTAGTAAATCTAGACATTTTTCTTATTGCTTGCTTACATTTGTTTTGCATGATAGTATAGTTTCCTTTGTTTTATTTCTTTAAAATCTATATTTTGGTTGTTTGAATAAAGTTAGGATTGGCCAATTTTAAAACTTAGCTTAGACTTAGGAATTAATCTTTGTGGGTTCAACACTCTTAACTCCTAAATCTATATTACTTGTGACCGTATGCATTTGTATGAGAGTGCATGAGTATGATTTGTAGTTGCACATTCGAACCAATAATAATCTCAATTTCTAGCTCACACTGCATCAAATCTACCATCACTTACATGCTAATAGATCCTTTCAAAAATTACGCTCATGTATACATGGAACGATCAAATGCCAAAATTAAATAATCTGCACAAAATCTTATATAACAACTCTTGTAAATTTCACATAAAACATTACCCTATCCCTAGTCAAAGAACTATTGTCATATACTCTCTTTTTGATATTATCTCCATTACACTAAAGGTAATTCCTGAAATCGTAAGGTCTTTTAAAAAGTTTTAATGGGACTAGTGGGCAACATGTTAAAGAAAAAAGGATAGAATAAAGAAAAGGGTTCTAAGATTTCATAGAGTAGAAACAACTAAAGGCCTTCATTAAGTACCATCTCATCTTCCATGAAACATATTAAACAAGGCCATATATCACATGTTAGGCCTTTTTATCATTCTAATTTCTAACCGATCTTATAACACCCAAAGGAAAATTATTCATAGATAATTTCAAGAGATAATTTTTATGCTTTCTAGATATATATATTTTTTCTTTTCTTCAACTTTTTTTAAAACATTTTCATCATCTTCTTTATAATAGCAAACATAGAACAATTTTCTCTCATTCTTGACTTCCCTATTTCTACCTCACTTTATGAAGTCAAGTGTCTTGTTATATTATAATGTATATACGTAAAATAACCGTAAGTACACGAATCGTAATCAAGAAATAAACTAATAAGAGAGTTGTCGATCATACGAGGAATTGTGTGTTAAATTATCATTAATTACCGGAATTATCGTGACCTAACTTTATCTAGACAACCAAACTAAATGAATTTATAATTAAATAAACACAAATATAAATATAAATACAAAAATAAAATACGGAGACTTCTATGCACAAATATACTAGGGGATTGAATTCACCTAACTATCAATTATGTCTTTTGATCATCACTTGCATTCTAATCAATAGTTCCTAATTTATAAGTCAAGAACCCAAAGGTATTTCTATTTCCTCTCTCGAGTGCCGAGTGAAATCATTCCTAAATCCTAGTTCTAATATCTCTATTTTGAACCTAGAATTTGAGAATTCATTATATTCAATAGTTCTTTGATCATGGCATCAAAGGAATTATAGGTTTTCTAAAACTCTACAAGTCCTAGGCTATAATATCATACAGTTATTTCTGAAATTCCCTTTCTCAAGTGCCAAATTCTAGAAACCAAATCATCCAACTAATAGCTAATTAGTTGAGAAGCATTAAGCATAGAATAGCATAAATAAATTCAAGAACAATATCAAATAACATATTAGAAATAAAGACATAGAATCAAAGTCTAAGTTATATCAAACCCCAAGCATATATCAATTAATTCAATATAGGAGAATCCAATACTAATCTCAATAAGAATTTCATATATCTAAATATATTCAATAATTAAGTATAATACAAAATTCAAATGAGACTAGGGTGAGAAAGAGGATGAGAAAAACTCTTTTGTAGAGGTAGAACTTCAAGCCTTCAATTCTTCAAACAACTCTCTCAAGACTCTTATCAAAATTTTAGCTCTAAAGCACTCCTCTTTTTAGGAATTTTGAGCTCTCAAGTGTGTATCTTCTCTCCAACTCTCTACACATAAAATGGAGGCTTAAGGATGTATTTAAAGGGCTCCAAGATGACCTAGGCCGGGAGGAATGTCAACCATTCGATCAGATGACATCAATGGTCTAAATTGGCTCTTAAAACTCGCTAAAAACGTGCTTCTGGATGTTTTATAGCACTGCGACGCTCCCTAGTAAGCACTGTGGTGCTCTAGCCTCTAGAACTCAGTTTTCTAGGAAGCACCACAATGCTACTATTACAGTGCCACGACTCTTTCGGCTCAAGAACTTAGCACGACAGTTTTTCTTCCCAAGGTGCCGTTTCTTTGTTTTAGCTCCGTTTTGCTTGATTTTTATTATGTTGCATTTGTATCGGACTCGAATTTCATCCTAAATGATTGAAATATCCATATTTATCACCAAATTTTTTTAATTCTCACTTATTCATAAGAACTAAAAAAACAAAGCAAAAACACATCAAACCAACAAAATACTTGAGAACTTACAAATATTTGAGATGAGTGATACTTGATTTGTGAGTGAATTAATCATTCATTAGTTCTCCTCTGTACTTATCTTTCACAATCAACCCAACTTCTCTTTATTTTTTTAAATTTTTTTTAAAGCTTTTTCTAATGTTCCTTACTCTACTTAACATATAGAACCAAAGGTAAAGATATAGTGTGTTTAATCTAGGTTAAGACAAATGTGGCAAACCAAACAAAAAAGTCTACTTGTAGGCTCAAATTGGCTAACTAGAGGGATGTCATTAGACACCAAATCAAATAAACTAGCTTATTTGGCTTTGATGTTCAGACCTAATTATTTTAATCATTTTCTAGGTCATATTCAATCAATCATTCACCTCGACATATCTCTAAGAGAGTTCTAACTTCTAATCTTTTTAATAGAAATTCGGGGTGACATTCAAAGCAAAACTACAAAAGATACTAACTAAGACATATAATAATCTGCACTAAGTAACTCTGATTAATCATACGCGCCACAAGTATGACTATCTTCCAAACATATTAACCATATGATAGGTACTAAACAGAGTTATATTTTAGTTATTTTCTTCACTTTTCTTTGTTATATTTCTTATTATTTTTAGGTATTTATTCTTAATTTTATGTTTTGTAGGTATTTTGGGGGCAATGGATCAAATTGGAGTTAAAACGAGAATAAGAAGGCGAGAAAACAAAGAATCGGGTAAAATAGAGCCAGTGCTGTGGAGCTAGGCTTCTTGCGCCATGACACTAGCTCTTTGGAAGAATATTTTTAGTATTCTTATGGAAGAATTATTCCAGTTTACTTTACATATTTTTCTATATAGATATCAAAACCTTATCACTTTTTCATGATAAGTGGTTTCCTACATCTTCAACTATCTAGAAGAATCTTACATGTAGATTTTCCTGCATGAGCATTTATGTCTCTTCCATACAGATTTCAAAAACTTATCATTTTCACACGATAAGTACTTTCCTACATAACTTTACATAATTTTCTATGCAGATATTAAAATCTTATCTTGTAGACCCAATAAGTACTTTTCTATATGCCTTTTAAACTAACATTTCTGAGTCTCTGCATGTAGTCTATTTTCTCATTTCACATGTGAGATTTTCTATATGATTTTTCACACTTTTCTCTAGTAGTTGTTCTAAAACCTAATCATGTCAAACTAATGAGTATTTTTCTGCATGCTTTCAAAATTTTATATTTTCTAAATTTTTTATATGTAGTTGGTTTTCTCATTCTTATCTGTGAGTCTGTCTGCATGATGATTTTCATACCTTTGCCATGAAACTATTTTAAAATCTTATCGCTTCTTGCTCAATAAATGTCTTGCCATGAATTTCTTGTTTCCTTTTTCTTCATGTGGCATATTTTGTCACAAGTACTTGTGATGATCTCTAGATATTCTTCAGTTTCTCAAACATTTTTTCTAAATCTTGTGATTTTTGAAAATTAAATCTCTTATTCTGGAGCATTTCTTAAAAATTATCACGAGTATCTTTTTATGTTTAATCTCTGCACAAATATTTTTCAAGCATAATGAGTCCATTTTCGGCATCACTTTCTCTCCACCCTTTTTAAAAGTTTAAGGAGATTGCCAAAGTCTTTTATGAAATGCTGGAGACTGAGTCTACCTCTCTCTAACAGTTGTTCAAATTACTGGGGACTGCATTATTTTTAAAATACTATTTTCCTCCCCAATAATTTATTTAAGACATTGGGGACTTAATTTCATTTTTAAATATTCCCGGTGCTTATCTTTCGTGGTTTAAATTTTTATCCTCTATAGACTAATCCTTTTTTTAGGCAAGAAAATTATCTATATACTTGCAACTCTAGAAAAACAAGGATATCAAACCAAGCAATTCCATCTTGAGAATATGCGCTTTAATCTCGCAAAGAAAGTCCCTCGGATGTCGTTTATGTTACATACATGTAACATAAAGCTATCACTAGGCCTTGGTATGTAGGCCATTATGTTAAGGCCCAATGGGCCACCATGACTTCAACAAGATATGAAATCTATTTTGTTAGATTTTTACCAATTTTATATTAATATCATTAGTGAGGTCTAGTTACATTGTACCGCTTTTATTGGTAAAAAGTTTAGAAAATAAATATTTCTCATACATGACGTTATCATAAATAATATATTTTTTGATATGCATATTTTCTAATTATGGTAGTTTTTTTTCACAAAATCTCTTTTGGCCAAACCTCCTAAGGCCTGTTTCACGTAAAAATGTGACAATTTCTCATGCATATGGAAACTTGCTTTTCTTTGATTAAAGCACAGTTACATTCATAATACATACATGCTTCGCAACACTTGAACTGTCAAAGATATATTTAAAACGATGTTCTTTATTTATTTGACATGAGCATACGAGGCTCAAGGAGGTATTTTATTTCTCTTTTGCAGAATACTTTCCCTACTAGTACATGAGATGATTCAACCTAATGGTAGAAACTACAAAGTTTGTAGTGTCGCCGGTTTGGATATCTTCTAGGTTATCACCAGCTTGTGGAGGATTGAGCACTATAAAATAGAGATTGCGGCTCTGCATATAATGTCAACATTAACACCAGAATAACACGACTACAAAAATTCTAGTACAACTCTCTCCAACGATCGATTTCCTCGTATGCTTCCATCATATTCGTCTCCACCATCCTTAAATTCACTTCTAGAATAGCGATATTTTGCTCTACATAGGATCAAACCTCTGAAACGTGCTCAAAAGCATGTGTGGCATGCATGTCCAGATCTTGGATTCCTTGGACATAGTAGTGCGATTTGGCCTAGGACCATATTTACATCTCAGTCGGTTGCTCACTTAAAGCATTCACTTGAGCTTAGAGATTGTCCAAGCTTTCTTGATCTACTCGAGGAGATTCCGACACAGGTAGAGGCGATGAAAGTGAACTTAGTATTATACCTAATGAGCTATTTAAAGGATACGACTGAGGAGAAGATGAACCCCTTGATGAAATTCCTGACGAACTCGAGTTCAAGCCAGAAGCCATAACTAGAAGTGGAAATAGGTAAATATGATTGAGATACAACTGAGAGGAAGACATGACTCATGAAACACCTATGAGACCCTTATTTCTAATGTTTAATGAGCTCCAATGAATGATCACATCCATTGTAGCTTAGGGTTGGGGTTTTCCCAATTTTTAGAATTAATCATAAAATAAGGATTAGTGTTAATTAAGCACGAGTTTAACAAGATCTAAGGTAGCTTGACAAATCTACATGTCACATGGAAGAAATGACATTGACTTAAGGATGACAAATAGCACAACATGGACTATACATCGTTTGAAGCTCCCTCGACCAAGTTTGAACTACATATCACACAAGCCAAACTATACATTATTTAGGCTTGGACTACATGCTTTTTGGGAGCTATCCTCTTCATGTGCCAGCCAAGCATTTGGTATAAGCTACTCTACTCTTCTAGAAAGCTCTAGAAGCTTCCAACACTACAAGTACTTATAAGCTGAGCAAGTTCAACCCTTTGGGAGCTAAGATAGCTCAAACAATGAGGAGCCTAGACTGTTGGGATTTTTGCCCTAAATAGTAGATTTCTAATTTTACCCTTTTGAGTATAAACAACTTTCTCTTATAATTATGATATTTGCTAGATTAAACTATCTTAGTTGAATAGTTTATCCATCTAAAAAGATTCCATGACTTTATATGTATATAAAGAAACAAACATGATTAAGTGTTAATTATGGGAAGACTTGTTTCTTTATCTAAGTCTAAATGAAGTAGTTTATAATTTGTAAATAAAGATGGAATACTTTATTTATTATAGGTTGTAGTGTTTGTCTATCTCAATGGGAATGATGTGTCACAAATCATTGAAGTATCTGACTTTTGATAGAAATATTAATACAACATAAACAAGTTATGTGTATTGAATTGGACCAGGTAATATAAGGAATTGGAGTGCCGAACTCAATTCTTATATTATCACAAACTAGCTCTGAGCATATAGATCTTAATCTTTGATGTTTTGCTGGACTTGCTTTCATGGGTTATAGCTTTTTGATTTGTTAAAAGACTAATCTCTATGAAATTAGAAGTGAACTCTGGCATATTGGAAGTTATGGCTTATGAATTGGTAGTACACCAAATAGTTAAGGACACTATATATTAATGTCACTTTAGATTCTTTCAATATTCATTGAATAATTAAATCTAAGATCTTAGTATTCACTTTGTGAATTGGTTGATAATTTTGTCTAAATGGCCATTGAGAACAAAATTATCGACAACATTATTCCTTGATAGAAAGATGGTAACTTAAAGGTAAATAGGTGTTGGAGGGGTATTACGGTAATTTCACTTATTTAACTATGGCATTGTATAGGGATTCTATATGTGGTATAGAATATGCTAGATGGATCGGTTAATCAAGGTTAGTTGATTAAATCTCTATAAAAGGCATGACATTTAATCTAAGAGTGCAGTATTGGGCCTTTAGTGGTGTGTCCCCTTTACTAATAATATTTATATAAATACCATAATAAGAATTATTATGTATTTATCATATTATTGGAGCTTAGATTATTTGGATCCATTAGGTCCCTTATCTAGCTCAATTAATCTCATTAATTGGTTAGTGGTATTTGTGAAATTAGTTTCATGAAACTGTGTAAAATAATGATTCTACATAGAAGTTGGTATTTTTATAAATAAGTTTCATGAGTTGGACATATTTATAAAAATACACCGAAAACCCAAATTGAAGAACAAGCCTAATCCTAATTGGACTAGGGTTAGCAGTTTTTGGTCCCATATATATATAAGATATATAAGAGAAAAAACTACATAGTAACTCTTAGAGAGTCACATGCATAAGGCACAGGGAGAGAGAGAGAGAGAATTCGGCCAACCTAGGCTAAGTGAGAGAGAAAAACATTTCTTACAATCTCGTAGTCTCATCTCATATCCTGGTGTTCCATAGGATCAAAAAGGTATTCTTGATCATTCTCCAATGAAGGTTTCGACTTGCCCACTCGCCTCATCAACAAAGAGCAAGAGCATAGACAAGAAGATCTAGGATTAGAGGTTTGATCACCATCAATAAGGAGATCAAGGAGAAACACACTACAAGAGGTAAACCCTAATCTCATCTCTAGGGTTTTGTATCTAGATTTGATTTATGTTGTACATGATCCTCTATATGATGCATGTGTATTATATAGTTATGAAAACTATTTTCATGTAAAATTTTAAAACCTAAATCTGCTAATTTTTCACTGCGTTCATGATATGATCATGTATTTTCCATATCTGCATGTATGCATGATTTTCCTAAGTGTTAGGTCAATTTTTCTAACATAGACCTCATTACTTAGTGATATAGTTAGGTCCCCCTTGTAGCCTAGGGCAAGGCACATTTTGGCCTATAAATAGAGGTTCAAACACCTTATTTGTAAGATTTTTGGAAACATTCATAAAGCAAAATACAATATTTCTCTTTTTCTTTCTATTCTTAACTGTGCTCTCTCTTTCTTTTATTCTTGTTGTTCTTGTTCTTTTGTTCAATTATCATCATGCACCACCACCACCACCACTATCCATTCATCTCTCTCAGTCATACCATCTATAGCATCTCCATCATCATCTATTGTTTTCTCTTTAACCCATAGTCACCATCACCATTATCATCAACATCTTTGTCTCATCACTATCCCTTCTCTTGGACTCCAAATCTTATTCATCTCAAGCCCGTGGCTATATCAATACCATTGTCTCTTGGTGATTGTCACCAACCTGTAGCTAAGTTTCCACATCTTTTACTCTTATTATATAGAATTTCACATCTATATTTATGCGTGTGTAGAACTTAGCCAATAAATTCTTAGTATTTTATATATTTTTAAATATTGATGTAGGCTTAAGTATTCTTACATATGTCTGCTCCTAAGTCCAGTTCCACTCCTTGCATGTCATAGGCCCAAACCTGTGGGGTAAAATTCCAGATTTTAAGAGGATAATTTTGGGATTTTACAAATTTTTGGATTAAATAAGAGAGTGACTTATCTGCAAAAGTTTTTTGAAGTGTGGGCTAAAATACAAATTTTTGGAGGACTAAAATAAAAGAAGTTTGAAAATAGGAGGGCTAAAGTGTAATTTTGAAAAATTAAACAACCCTTTTGATTAGACCCATGTGGCCCTATTTTTCCTTCCCTTCTCTTTTCTTTCTCTATCCCCCATGATCTCTCTCTTTGACCAAACACCATTGCCACCACTAAGTGCCATCGACTCACGTTTGGCCTCCAACGACCACCGCCACCACCACCACCACCCGGCGTCAACTCCCCATGCTACCAGTAGCCACCAACTGGAGTTTTACTGTCGTTAGAGCCGTCATTTGCCAGAAAATACCATATTTGGCCGCAGGAGTTTTTGAATTTTCAATAAGTTTTCTAGTCATTTCAAAGGGTGTTCTTGGGCTCGTTAGATTCATCTCATCGAGAGGAATCTCCAGATTTATATATTTCATGACCCCATTTTATTCAGGTTAAAAGTTGTCATTGTTGAGTAGGTTAAGCTTTGAGGTTAAGCTTTGAGATTAAAGAGTTGACTTTTTGATCGGACCATTGGATTGTGTTTTTAATATCATTTTTGGAATGTACTCGTAAAATGGTAAAAATTGATATATATTAACTATGTTCAGTAGTTGGCATGAAAAGTAATATCAAATGGCTTAGATTTTGCCTCTATTGCATGTCATAGGTCCTATTTCGATTCGAACCCAAATTGGATGAATTATATATCTAATCTAGTTATTTTGAGAACTAAGAATTTAATAGAGATATCCAATTGTTGATTTAAAGCTACATTGAGAAGTTGATTTTTCTCAAGAGAGTGATTGAGGGCTTGGAATCAGTTCCCGACCCTCCGAGCGATCATTTAATGAAACCCCGAGGTTCCAATAGCGTGGCATCGCTATTCTAGTGAGGTAGTGATTCGTTTACCTTTATGTTATAAAATTTTTGAATAAAACTTATTTTATGTTATATATGATAAAAAAACATGATATTAGAACTATTTTGGATATATGTGATAGAATTGAATTGTATAATATATATTAGATTGATCTGTGACTTTTCTGAGTGCAAGTTATTTTTGGATATATTAAAATGACGCCATTATGCTAGCCATTTTTTTATAAATTTTTATTCACCATGTTATTAAAACTAGAGCATCACTTGAACTTAAATTATTGCATAGTTATTTCAACACATTAGTTCAAAGTACACGTATCATATAATCATATATGAGCACTGAGTTAGCATCTGAGGTTTTACAGAATGGTGCTATAGTCCCATTGACGGTGTAGAGTCCATGAAACTATGTGAGATTTTTCTTTCGATTATCTCCCCATTTTGGAAAGCATTGGCGAGTCAATTACCCTTCCAAGTTGGCAGGTGTAGGCAATTCAGTTGCTCTTCTAGGTTAACAGGTGTAGGCGAGGTATTCGCCCCTCCAAGTTTGGTAGGCGACACAAGGGTGTCCCTTTAGGGTATGAGCTAGGTGTTAGACAAGTTGTATGGTATATGTAGTGCCAACATTTTGATTTCCATTTATGAGGGGTAGTGAACTCATGGGTATGTGTGAATTTATGTCATGTGTTTGTAGACTGATTGATTTTAGATGTCATGTTTTCATATATATATATATACACACACATATATGGACTATATTAGCTTTAAAAATTGTTATATGTATATATGTATATATAGTTTTGTAAAGATGTTTTAGATTAAACTAACTATACAAGGACTCTCCATTACTAAAAGGGTTTTCAAACGAGGTAACAGTTTATCTATTGAGCTTTCAAGCCCACCATCCTATTTTCCTCCCTTTTAGGTAATTGTTCATTCGAGATAGTTGTCTCAACGGTTAGACAAGTCACTTGGCTTCTATTTGCAGTCCTATTCCTCTCTCTCGGTTGGCCCCTATACTTTGTTCTATTTTTTTTTTCATGTCTAACTGTTTAGCATATTTACGATACCTGCTAAATGAATATATGGGGATATCTTTACTACTATTTGAGGATTTGGTGTATAAGTTGGACACTGGTTCTTAAGGAGCATATTTTCAAAATTTTAAGTACTTAGAATTATGACTAACTTTGTAAATTAATTTTTGGACATTCAGACTCAAGATTTGTAAAATTCATTTAGTCAATACTAAAGTTTTATTAAGCCAAGTTTTTAAATGACTTAACAATATTTTTTTAACCCTAATTGTATTTTTTCCTTGACAAAACTAAACTAAAGAGAGACTCCTTTTAATATAGGATTTTTAATGATTTGAGGACTAGAATGTAAAATCTAAGTACTTGGTTTTCTCTGAATTTTGCAAATATCTTTATTCATCTTTATTTACACTAACAATTACTAAAAGTCATGGCTTAACATGTGGCACATGTTTGGAATTTCATGTTCTCTCACTATTTCTTACATATTATTTCTGTTATTATTCTTTCTATCTTTATTATTTCTAACCTCTTATTTTATGTATTTGACTTTTAGTTCACATTATGGTCGGTTTATTCATTTCTGTCTACTAGACTCTTTCATCATTATTGCATTATTATATTGTAATTATCCCGTAAGTCTATTATCCTAGCAATCGCTTACGTACAAAGACGCCATGAAAAGTGTTATTGCTTATTACAACCCCTTATCAGGACTTCGATACGTAGTGATAGTGTTAGGATAATATTTACGTCTTTATTATTATTATTACGTCATTATTATTATTATTATGTCATTATTATTATTATTATGTTGTAAGTGCATTATCCTTGCAACAGCTAACGTGAAAAGAATGTTATAGGAAGTGTCGTTTTCTATATCGATCACCTATCAAGACTTCGACACATAGATAGTATTGTGATAACTCTTACACTTGTGTACACTAAGGAAGTCATTTTTATAATCACTAATGTGGCAAGGATGCAATGAGAAGTGTCGTTTCTTATCTCAATCACCTACTGGAACTTTGACACGTGACACGTATTGTGATGACCATTTTTGTATTTTTTTTTTTCTAAATTTTGTTCTACAACTATGGAGGGAAGAGTTTTTTATTTAATTTTTTTGTTAAAGAGGGTTTAGACTATATGTATTCTCTCTTTCTTCATTTTCAAATATAGTATGTGCCTTAAAATAATATAATAAAAAGTAAAATATTAATTCTACTAATTGTTTTGAATGGTCAAAGGTAGTAAATGATATGATAATTCAAATAGAATGTATTTTTTTTAATTTTTTAATAATATATGAGGGTTTTTTCACACCTTTTTTTTTATGACATGTGGTATTTTAGTGATACTTTTCTATAAAAAATACTTATTTTGAATTTCAGAAAACTCAAATTTTTTTTCACATTTAAAAAAAAAAAAGGATATTTTAATGATAATTTTCCTATTTTGAAAACAGAATTTATGAAGTGTTTCAAGAATTTCTTTTATTATGAGAAGGTTATGTATAAAAAATATTACAATGGTTTTCGGCACATATTTTAAGTTAAACAAATTAAAACTATGAACTTTGGTCCAGGCTTAAGGTAAACAAATTAAAAACTATGTACTTTGGTCAGGCTCGTAGGTTGAAGTTGTTGGCACTCGGGGCAGTGTTATATGGATAAAGTTAAATTACATTGGCTTTATTGAAACACAGAAATTATTATTGAAATTCTTGTATTTTTATACTTTTTAAAGTAAAACCATGTGTTTTTAGAGATATCGAAAACGTCTTTGGATATTTTATTAGTTTTATGCAGAAACTGTTGTGAAAAGAATAAAAGCTTTCTCCATATCTTTAATATTGGAGATATTTCTACACATAATTCCTTGCTCGGTAGATATATTAAGAGGAATTGGCGAGAAAAAAAAATCGATATTTGCATCTAATTTGTTTTTATTTCTTGAAGAGACATCCAAATTCTATTTGTTCTAATTTTAAATTATTATTATTAGTTTTCGTTAATATAAACAAACAAAGTTTACTTATACCAGAATAGGTATTAT
>JXTB01000638.1:185336-195647 GCA_002914805.1 Parasponia andersonii | reverse complement strand
ACAGGAAGAAGGTAATCATATATATATATATATATAGATATATTTTAATCATCATTGCATTATGTCACCTCACTTGCTGACATATCTGTACAGAGATGATTATTGGTAGCGGCCTCCGAGCACCACCTTCCACTCTCGGGTCCATGGCAAAATCCAAGACACCCGAGAGCACTCCTCCATCATCATCGAAAGGGAAAGAAAAGGTCGACAATTCCAAAAAATGAAAAGTCACCTTCGAGGACATCCCGGCAAGCTCGCCTCCTCCACAGCCTCAAACAATGGGCCATCCCGAACCATCCAAGGAAACTGCCACCTCTTCGGAACCGAACCTGGTAGATAAGGACGAGGAGCTCTTCGCGCTTCTTAATCAATTACCAGAGAAGACTGGTATGAGCATAGCCTTCATTGATCGCTTCACTTCCGAGGAGGGCTGGGAGAGGATGAAGCGACGATCTGCCAAATGTAAGCACCTTTTATTCTCTCTTCAATATATTATTTCTTGGTATTAATGGTTATATTTTCAGACCATGGCTGTTGTTGTCCTGATGCATGACCCGGTTCTCGAATGTTTGGAAAAGGCCGAAAAAGTTGAAGAGATAACCCAAGCATTCAAGAACTTGGAGAAAGCTCAGGAGGAGGAGAAAAAAGCCTTTGACTTAGAGAGGTAGCAGCTGCTCGAAGGCCTGGCCAAGGAGAAGCTCAAAAAGGAAAATCTCGAAGAGAAAGTCAAAGAGCTCGAGAAACTATCTCCGAGCTTCAACTATCTCCGAGCGTCCGGATCGCATGAAGGAGGCGACAACAGAGGTGGTTCATAAGGCTATTGAAGAGTTCAAGGCTACCGAAGTCAAAAAGCTCGAGGATAAAGCCAGCGACATGACCTCATCAACCATTATTTTTAACATCTTCTGCGAGCATCCGGGCTTTGACTTCTCTATCCTTGGCAAGGACGTGGTCTAGTTTGTCCAGAATTGGAGGGAAGAGGAAACCACCAAAACTAGAGATGGCAGAGCAAGCACTTCTGTATAGAAAACACATTTGTATTCATTTTTTTTTACCTCAGAACAATGCGGGCTTGGTCCCCCTTTTTCTCTTTGCTTGTATATGGGTGCATGCTTTTTAATGAATGCTTTTTTTCTTGTCAGATATATATTCCTGCAGAATAATCAAAACACAACATTGTAATTTTAACTAAATAGTCAATCACTAGGTGACTGATCGGTACGCTTTTTGCGATTTGAATCCAACTAACTTAAAACTCGTTTTAAGTGTTAGGATAGGTTAGGTCGCTTAAGAAAACAGCAAGTACGAGTGATGCAAACTCAATACTGTTTTTCAAAAGTTTCATGGCAAAATGTAAATATAGCAATATATCATATCGAACAATGAACGTTTTGCTTAGTTACTTTGTTGTTCGAGGAGGGAAATTGTGTAATACGACATGCTAAGGCATGAAGCGAGGAGAAAATCCTAGGATTCCAACTCCTTTAAATGGACGTTTGCATAATCCCTTAGAAAGCAAGTAGGAGATAATATTCTGATCCCACTGCCCCCCGAGTTTTATGGTATCCGAAAACTGCCATAGAACTATAAGAGATGAATCAAATGAAGTTGAAGTAATAGCCGAAGAAATATTATTGACGAATGACGAAATAATGAAGATACAGGAAGCCGTTGAAAATACATGAAGATTCATTGATAATGACGACGAAGTTATTCTGTATTCCAAGCTTGTTCGATCTTTTGTCCACCGATGCAAGCTAGCTTGTATGTCCCAGGTCGAATGACGACGTCAATTACATAAGGTCCTTCCCAGGAAGGTCCAAATACACTAGCATCATGCTCTTTATTATTAGATAGAATTCTTCGAAGGACAAGATCACCAACTTCAAAATGTCTACGTTTGACTTTGGAGTTATAATGTCAAGCAGTGCGTTGTTTATATGAAGCGATTCGAAGTTGAGATTGTTCACACATTTCTTCTAAAAAATTGAGCTCAATTCTCATTAATACATCATTCTGATCTTGCTCATAAACAGATCGCCGTAGAGAGCTCGCACCAATTTCAACTGGGATCATTGCTTCATATCTATAAGCTAAAGAGAATGGACTCTCTCTAGTAGTGGTTCGTTGAATGGTGCGATAAGCCCATAAAACTTCTGGAAGTACTTCTGGTCAAGCTCCTTTATACTCTTCCAGCTTCATCTTTATATTCTGTTTTAGTATTTTGTTTATTGCTTCGATCTGCCCATTGGCTTGTGGATGAATAGTAGCAGAGAAACTCTTCTTGATGCCCAAGTTGTTGCAGAAGTTACGGAACTCATCGCAGTCGAATTGTTTCCCATTATCAGAAAATTATAGTATGTGGTATACCATAACGGCAGATTATAGATTTGTAAATAAAATCTATCATCTTCTTTGCAAAAATGGTGCTCAAGGCCTCAGCTTCCGTCCATTTTGCGAAATAATCGATTGCGACCACCGCATACTTCAATCCACCCCGTGCTAATGGAAGCATCCCGATAATATCAATTCCTTAAACAGCAAATGACCATGGACTAGTCATTGTAGTTAAAGGAACATGTGGTATTCTAGGAATAGTTGCAAATCGTTGACATTTATCACACCTCCTAGCAAATTCCATTATATCATTCTTCATAGTCGACCAAAAATACCTTTGTCAAAGAATCTTGTTTGCAAGTGCTTGCCCCCCAGAATAATTTCCGCATATTTCTTCGTGAATTTCCCTCAAATGTAGCGTGCTTTTTCATCATTGACACATAATAATAATCGCGAGCTAAAACTTCTTCGATAAAGCTTCTCATCATGGATGATATAGTGGGCTGCCTTCATGCGGAGTTGCTTTGCATCGTCGTTGCTTTCGGGAAGATCACCATTTTGTAAATATTGCAGTATAGGATCTATCCACGATGGTTTTTCGTCAACTGGCATGGTTACTTGGGGTTCAACTTCGATGCTTAGTGATACAAGAAATTCAACAGGAACAACCTTCAACAACTCTGCATCTTTCGTTGAATTGAGCTTTGCAAGTGCATCCGCCCGGGTATTTTCAATGCGAGGAAGAAGTTGAATGTTATAAGCAATGAATGTTGAGAACAATCGTTGTACCTCCTGTAAATAGGCGATCATTCTCTCCCCTCTTGCTTGATAATCGCCCTTAACCTGATAAATGACCAGCTGAGAGTCGCTGTACACTTCAATCATCTCGACCTTCATTTCCTGTGCAAGCTTTAGCCCAGCTATCAGTGCTTCATATTCAGCCTCATTATTCGACACTTAGAATTTGAAGTAAAGAACACAATGAATGTTATGCCCTTCAGGACTGATTAAAACTAGGCCTGCACCTGCTCCATTTTCGTTTGATAACCCATCAACATAAAGTTTCTACAACCTTGATGAATATGAAGCGGGTTTTTTGAGTACTTCGGTGGGAACATCGACATCATATGTGAATTCTGCAACAAAATCTGCGAGGGCCTGACCCTTTTATGGCAGTGCGAGGTTAAAAATTGATATCAAATTGACTCAATTCAACGGCCCACTTAAATAGCCGTCCTGAAGCCTCAGGTTTCTATAGAACCTGTTTCAACGGAAAATTCGTGAAAACTCTGATGGAATGAGCATGAAAGTAAGGTCGAAGCTTCCTTGATGCGATAACAAGTGCTAGTGCCAATTTTTTCATCTCTGGGTATCTAGTTTCAGCATCAAGTAATCTTTCACTTACATAATAGACAGGTCGCTCTATATTTTCCTCCTCGCAAATCAATGCAACACTCGTCGTATATTTGGAAACAGCGAGATATAAGTATAATTCTTCTCCTAGGTTTGGCTTCGACAAGAGTGGAGGAGAACCCAAGTATGTTTTTAACTCTTGGAACGCCTGCTCACATTCTCCCATCCATTCGAAACTCTTTGATCCTTTTAATACTTCAAAGAACGGTGGGCATTTATCAGTTGACCTGGATACAAACCGACTCAGTGCAACCACTCTTCCTGCTAGACTTTGTACATCCCTGGGTTTACAAGGAGATTGCATATCAATCAACACTTGTATCTTCTGAGGGTTAGCTTCAATGCCTCACTGATTAACCATGAAACCAAGAAATTTTCCAGATCCTATCCCGAATGCACATTTTTAGGGATTCAGCTTCATTTGATATTTCCGAAGAATTTTGAACATCTCATCAAGATACTTGATGTGATCTTCGGCATATACCTCCATTGTCTTGGCAATTTGTTTTGCAAACATCATATTGACAAGATGCTGGCAGGTCGCTCCTACGTTGATAAGTCCGAAGGGCATCTTCTTGTAGTAGTATAATCCTTGATCAATGATGAACGAGGTATGCTCCTCATCTAGCTCATACATGGGGATTTGATTGTATCCAGAATACGTGTCCATGAAACTTAAGAGTTCATGCCCCGATGTCGCATCTATAAGCTAGTTGATTCTCGGAAAGGGGAAGCTATCCTTCGAGTATGCTTTGTTGAGATCGGTAAAATCGATGCACGTTCTCTACTTTCCATTGCGTTTCTTTACCAAAACTGGGTTAGCTAGGCAGCTTGGTAAAAAGATTCCCTTATAAATCCAATTTCGAGCAGCTTCTCCACCTCTTCTTTCAACGCGGAGTAGCGCTCTGAATTCATAGCTCTTCTTTTCTGCTGTACAGGCTTCTTTGTCGGGTCTATGTTAAGATGGTGGCATATGATATTCGAATCAATCCCTACCATGTCCGAATGTTGCCATGCGAAGATGTCCAAGTTAGATTTCAGAAAAGCGACCAATGAAGCTCGCACAGGTTCTTGAATCTTCGTTCCAATCTTTAAAGTCTTGGAGGACATGTCAAATGATAAATCCTCTAGATCTTCAATGGGTCCAGTTCTGACCTCTTCGTCTATTTCTTGAGGATCGAAGTCTTCACTGGTCGTGTCGATTGATGCTTTATTTGATGGTTCGACTGACACTTTGTCTGACACTTTAACTGATACTTCGACTGACATTCCACCTGATACTTCGACTGACGTTTCACCTGATGCATCGACTAACGTTTTGCCCGATGTTTCGACTGACGCTTCTTTTGGTAGCTAGACCATCATTGTGCGAGACGTCGTATCCTTTACTGTGAGTTTCAACGAGTTGTTATAACAAGTCCGCGCATCATATTGGTTTCCTTGCACCTCGTCTACTCTGTGTTGGGTCGAGAATTTCATAGTGAGATGATAGATTGAAGTGATAGCTCGAAGTTCCCTGAGTATCGGTCTTTCCAGCACAGCATTGAATGCGGAGGGGCAATTGACTACCAAAAATAGGGTCATTATCATTGAAACCCTACGATAGGTTCCAACGTTGACCATTAATTCAATCATGCCCATAAGCATTAGGCTGTCACCAGTGAAACCATAGAGCGGAGTGACGGTAGGCTTCAAGTCACTTTCATTTAACCCCATCTTCTTAAAGGCTTCGTAGTATAGATGTCAACAGCACTCCCGTTATCAACCAATACTCGCCACAACTGCGTGCTTCCATAATTAATTTTTATGACCAATGCATCATTATTCGGATAATGGACATCCCTTGCGTCCTATTCTGTGAAGGTAATATCCACATTCGGTACTCGTTGAAGCTTTCGTGGTCGTTGCTCAAGGTGTATGACCTTGGTCAATTGCTGTTGTTGAGCTTCTCATGCATACCTGTCTTGAGCCCTTTTTGAATTTCCACCAACATGTGGTCCTCCAAAGATAGTTCGTACTTCGCGTTGAATTTCTGGAGGTCACTGTTGGTTTTCTTCTCGCCTTTCGTTGTTCTGCCTGGTATATTACCGCAGTCGCCTTTCTTTAATAATCTTTCAATTTCGTCCTTCAAGGCGTAGCAATTATTAGTGTAATGTCCAATGTCATTATGATACCGGCAGAACTTGTTGGGGTCGTGCTTGGCTCTGTCCCGTTTCATTGGTTCCGATTGATGGTATCGCTCCTCCTAGTTTGTGACTGCATTGATATGATCTATGGGCGCGTTTAACTCGGTATGATTATTGAACCGCATAGGAGCTCTTGAAATCTTTTGCTTTTTAGTTCTAGGCTGATTCTCTGTCAACTATTCATTACTCCTTTTGTTTTTCTTATTACCGTTATTATTGGTCGTGATCGCGTCTTTAGTAGCATCTTTTCTTCCTTCTTTCTTTGTCTTTTGAAGATTTTCGCGCGAAGATTCTACCCTCAGATACTGACCAACTCTTCGGTAGAAGTCTTCAAGAGTTCTACATTCTCGCTCAAGTAATTCCTCACAGAGTTTAGTTTCTGGTCGCACCCCAACCATCATGAGAGTTAAAACTCCCCCTTCAGGTGGGTTGTTGACCTTTACTAACTCTGAGGTGAATCGGTTGAGATAAGATCGTAGAGTTTCCTCTGGACCTTGTCGAATTGGAGGAAGAGCATTATCTCTTGTTGGTGGTAAAGGCGGCCTTTGATCGTTATCTCGATGTATGGTAGGTTGGTCAGGTAGAGTCTTTTGCGATCTGTGAGAGGAATCCAGCGAAATGATGCGACGAGATCGGCTTTGGTCGTTATGATACGATACAGATCGTTCATGACTACGTCGCCACTCCAAGTGTTGTCTTAGGTCTGTCGGATTTTGTCTCGACTCTCTACTGATTCTTTCGAATATGCTTCTTGATTGACATTTTTGTTCGCTATTTAAGCGGTCTTGATTACCAGTTGATTTGTGAGAAGGTTGTCCACGATCACAGTTAGTGCTTGAACTTTCTGTACCAGATTCTAGAGGCAAGTTTGCGACTTTGCCTTTTCCCTTGGAGATGCGATCTTCATGACGCTCTTACTGGGTTTTTGGCTAGTCACGTTTCCTTATCTCTAGGATCTGTATTCCTTTCTCAGGTAGTTGAACAGGACGTTCTCTAGGACGTTCGTGCTATGATGGAGTCACCATCTGTCCTTTAGTAAGTCGTCGTAGGGAGTCATTGATCTTGTTAGTGATTTGTTGAAGGTTCACCAATGTCTCCTCCATGCAATCCTATCTCTGAGTAAGGTTTTCTGATGCGGTCATGGTAGGCTGATCCTGAGTAGGGTCTGCTATGTAGAGGACGTTCGTGCTATGGTGGGGTCACCATCTGTCCTTCAGTAAGTCGTCGTAGGGAGTCATTGATCTGGTTAGTGATTTGTTGAAGGTTCACCAGTGTCTCCTCCATGCGATCCTGTCTCTGAGCAAGGTTTTCTGATGTGGTCATGGTAGGCTGATCCTGAGCAGGGTCTGCTATATAGCAGCAGTGCTTTGGGGTTGGTTTTGGCTAGTTTCGGTGACTCTAGTAGTATTTCTGGTGTTTGCTATTATTAAAAAAGCGAAATTTGACAAACTATTTTGCCGGAATAGTCCTCCTTCTAGCGCCAATTATTGATGGAGGTTTTGTCAACAATAAATTTAGAAAAATTACAAGATGTGGCTTGTGTGAAAAGGGTTATCAATTAAAGTAAATAAAGAGGCAAGAATTTTATAGTGGTTCGGCCCCAGAAAAGATGAGCCTACGTCCACTATTTTTCACTATTTTCTGGAGAATTACAAGAACTCAAAATTACAATGTGTTCTCCAGAAAGAAGAAGAAAAAATTAAAAAAGTTCTCTCAAAAATTCCTCAGCCTCCCAAGATCAGAAAAAGTCCAAGATCCCCTTACTGAAACATTAAACTCCCTTTATATAGATGAGGATAGCTCAATATTCTCAATTGTGAGAATGGGTAACTGTACAATCGGGCAATATAATTTGAGTAACAATATAACTGGGTAATCACTTAAATAAGGTAACTGGTTAATCTTTAAAGAGAAACTTTTGTTTCCCTTTCTTTATAAGTTACTCGTTTGACGAAGTATAGACTAGTCTCCTTTTCATTCTGGTCACACTTAACTTATTCGGAGGAGGTCACATATAACTCTTTCGGAAGAGGTCGTACTAACTTATGCAGTTGAGGTCGTATGCAACTTTTTCGGAAGAGGTCGTACTCAATCTTACTCATGCGACCTGACATAGAATTTTAGACTGCACAACACAGTGCTTCCGGACGTAGTAAGGTACCTTTTGATTTGAACCCACCTTAGTATAAGCACCGCAAGGTGTTTTCGAATATCTTTGATATTTAAAGTTTTGAACCAATTATTCTTTGGGACAAAAACCAGTAATACCTTATGAAAAATTTTAAGCACAAAATTAAAATAATCCATGAAGAAATTTCAAGAGAATCTTTATATGAGCAAGTTTCATATAATGAAAAAAAGTCAGTACATAAGAATATATTATAAGACCTATTGATCAACAACCTAGGAAACCTCGCTTGGTGGTAGGATTGCTAGACATCCTAAAGGTAGAATGATTTGGAGGAAACAATTCAAAATATCTCAAACGATAATGATAATTATCCTTGTCCTTGGACCCACAAAGAAGCTAAGGAAGAAGTTGGTGCCAACTATTGGCAAAATGCTATGTAATATAAAATAGAGTCCATGTACTCTAATCAAATCTAGACTCTTGAAAACTTTCCAAACGGGTAAAACCCATAGGTTACACCTAGAAGGAAGGAATCTATTATAAAGAAATCTTCTTATTTTTTCCAATGCTTAAATTTATTTGGACTCTCTTATCAGCTGTAGTAAGCCTCGGTTATGATATTCAGAAAATGGATGTCAAGATAATATTATTAAATAGAAATCTTGATGAAAGTATCTATACGATACAACTAGTTGGTTTTTTGGAATTGGCTTGGGATTGGAAGTTTGTTATTTTTCGGGGTTCCTTTCTTGGCTTCAACCAGGCTTTTCGTTTTTAAAGGTTAGGTTTGGTTTTGGGGTTCAAAGGTTCCACTTTAACTTTTTGTTTTTTGAAGGGTTAATTGCAAAAAATGTGTGTTTTATTTAAGATAAATATGTCTTTTTTTTAAATGATATTTTACAAGTAAAATAGTTCAATATGAAGGAATTAAGAGAATCTAATTATATGTTCTTGGTATATTAGTTATATAAGATCGAAAGAACAAAATGATCCCATATATTGTTAAGATATTCACTAGATTCTCAATGGAGGATTTGAAGAAAAGGTTTCTACTTTTCAACATTGTATCAAATTATTCAAGAAGCAACCTTCTAAGAATGGATAAGAAAAGAAATACCTGAAGAGATTTCCATATGCATCTATAGTAGGAATCCTCGTGTATGGGACTTGACATATTTTATATTCCTGAGATTGTTAGCAGGTATTATCGAATCCATGTACGGAATATTGGGTTGCAGTAGAGCAGCTACTCAAATATCTTCAAAGAACAAGAGATTATATGTTTGTTTATTACGGAGAAAAATCTAAACTCATAGGTTATACTGATTAAAAATCTGATGCACACTCTAGAAGATCAACCTTGGGTTTTATAGTCATTCTTGGTGATGGAACTATTATATAGAAAAGGATCGAGCAATATTATAAATTGATTCAACCATGAAAGACGAATACGTAGCTTATACCGCTGTAAAATAGGTTATTTGGCAGTGCAAGTTCTTATTAGATCTTGAAGTAGTTCCCATTGTTGTAGAACCTATCACAGTATCACACTTTAGTATTATAAAAACGGAGAAGGTACCAACTCAAGGGAACTTAGAAGCCAAATATATCACTAGTTAAAAAAAATTGTACAAAGAGAAGACGTGATAATATGCAAGATAGCATCAATAGATAGCTTGGGAGGTCTATTTACAAAAGCAATACCTTAGAAGAGTTTGGATAGATACCTAGAAGGTTTAAGACTTAGAGACATGTTTTATTTGCTTTACGGCAGCTAGGAGATTGTTAGGATTTATTCCTTATAAGTACAACCTATAATAACATGCTAAGTTCGTTAAAGACATTTTGTTTTTAGCTTATTTCATTCAGTACTAATCGTAACACATCATAGGGCTCCAAGACGAAAAGATGATGTTAAAATTATCCACAAAAGAGTTATATGTAGTAGACATAATTTTGTATATATTATGAATAAAGTTTATATTAAGAGTTAATTATGGTTGTGACTAACCAGTCCATTACAGCTTAGATTTCATAAATCTATCTGGTCCCATGTATAGCACATATTAGAGTTCAATAGTTATTTAATGATCAGTTGAGTCCAATAAGTGTAATAAAGTTATAAATTGATCTTTGTATACTTAAAAGAAAAGCTCTCTAGTAGCCATTTTTAAGAGCTCGCTACACATGGAAGACCCTTTAGGAGAAAGTGTTACAAGTATACAGAGGAAAAGAGAGAGAGAG
>JXTB01000638.1:131143-184737 GCA_002914805.1 Parasponia andersonii | reverse complement strand
AATAATCACTTATCTTGATACAAGAAAGCTCAAATTAATATTTCTAATAATTCTAGCCCAAATTATAGATTAAGTATTATATGTATTATATATATATATATATATATATATTTGATTTAATAAAGTAACTTTAAAAAAAAAAGAGAAAAAAAAGGAAAAGAAAAGAATAATTAACAACCTTTGCTAAGTTGACAATAAATTATATAAGCACTATTTTTATTATTTGTATACTATTACTTTGTTAATGGTGGAGTTGGCAAAACATGTTATGAGTTTACATCCCAATAGCTATTAAAGTAAAAGAAATTAATTAATAATATTAGAAAACAAAAAAAATTTGAAAAATGTAAAGATGGTATAGTTTAATACATTAACTATTTGAAAGATACATTCATTATATTGCTTAAATAGATACTAAATACAAGAATGATGTTGTCTACATATTATTTATCTATATGTTGTTATTAAATATTGTACTACTTTTACAAGTGGAAGAGCATAATGGAAATTAATTAATTTCATAATCAAAAGATAACAAATAAAAAAAAAGAAAAAATTTAAGTAAGTAGTGTAATTATTATTAACTTTAAAAAATATATATTTTAAATATGTTCACAATAAGCCTATAAATAGAGCATTATCTTGTAATCACAATCTACTTTCTAGTTATACTTCTCTTTACCTCTTTTTCTCTCATAATTTTGGTAGTCTATAAAGATTTCAAGAAATTCTAATAAAGTTTTCTTCAAGATTCAAGAAAAAAATAATTCTTAAAACTCTTAGTCTTTCAACATTATTATATTTTACTACACTTAGGTTCAAATTCAATTTATGATATTTAGAGTTAAAAATTTTGTTAAGGTTTGAAATTTTTATGAGAATTCTTTCTATATGTCTATTTAATTTCTTAAAATTTTTACATTTATATCTTACTCTTATGATTTTATAGAATTCTTTTTATACATGTTGGTTGTCACCTATGAAAAGCTAAAAAATAAATTTTATTGACTTTGTTCTATGATTTTAGAGGGTAAACGTTTTTAATTTGAGTTGAAAAATTTTAAAATATATTCATACATATATTAACTCATATTTTGGAAAGTTTTGTAATGTCATGATTTTCTTTCTAATCATTATTAAATTTTCTTTATATATTGCTTTTATAACTCGTAAATCTGATATTTTTGTTTATCCAAGATAATAGTGCTAAAATCTTATCCTATTGATTTTATTTAGGCTTGAAAATTTTATTAAACACTAATATATATGTCATAAGAGACTCAAAATATTTTTAAAATTTTTGGATAATTAATTATAATTTTCAAAATAGCATATGATTTTATAAGTTAAGTGCTGTTATGAATTTAAGATATAATTTTAAAAATTATATATGCTATGTAATAGTATAATTTTGAATCCCTAATTTTTTTCTATCTGTAAAAATATGTTAAAGATGTTCTCTTAAAATATAAAGTTTTTTGGGTATATAGAAATAATTCTATAAAATTCAAGAATGGTTTGGTGCTTAAATAGTTTTTATCAAATTTCAATTTATATATTAGAAATTAGTAAAAGCATGTTAAAACTTATTAAAAAATTTCTAAATAATTTTTTATAACTTTAGTTTTATATTATAATATTATCTTTCAAAGTAAATAGAGTTTTGTACTAGAATCTAAAATTCTTTAAGTATGCATTATTTGTTGAAATTTTTACATTTTTAGTTATAGATGTTATGAAACATGATTTTATAGTTGTATAATATGAGTATTTTTTTTTGTAAAACATATAAATATATTTCTAGTAGCATGTATTAATATATATAATGAATATTATTGCATGAATATTAATAAAAAAGGAGTGCACGTGACTATAACAAGGTCGAATGTGTAGAATTTCATTACAAGCACAAATAAAATTTTGTAAGGGCCTACGGTAAGTAAATCTTACCCTATGTATTTATATGAAAAGTTATGTATTATTTATGATGTAATTGTGATTATACTAATATGTTATTATATGTTCTGTAATAATAGTTGTATTAAGTATATAAATATGTCATGAACATGTGCATACATAATTGCANATATAATTTTTTATAACTTTATTTTTATATTATAATATTATCTTTCAAAGTAAATAGAGTTTTGTACTAGAATCTAAAATTCTTTAAGTATGCATTACTTGTTGAAATTTTTACATTTTTAGTTATAGATGTTATGAAACATGATTTTATAGTTGTATAATATGAGTATTTTTTTTTTGTAAAACATATAAATATATTTCTAGTAGCATGTATTAATATATATAATGAATATTATTGCATGAATATTAATAAAAAAGGATTAAAAAAGTGCACGTGACTATAACAAGGTCGAATGTGTAGAATTTCATTATAAGCACAAATAAAATTTTCTAAGGACCTACGGTAAGTAAATCTCACCCTATGTATTTATATGAAAAGTTATGTGTCATTTATGATATAATTGTGATTATACTAATATGTTATTATATGTTCTGTAATAATAGTTGTATTAAGTATATAAATATGTCATGAACATGTGCATACATAATTGCATGAAAAAAAAATTATGATTTTCTATGAAATTAATTTTTTTTAAATTACTATGTATCCAAAACTATGTTTTAAGAAAAATGTTTTCTTTAAGTGTATATTAAGTTCTTGAAAGAGTGTGAGCGACTGACTGATTTACCCACAGTCATTATGTTAATAGCGAAAGTTTAAAGTGCGATGCTAGTCATTGTATTACGATAGCTATATGGGATCCGAATAGCTATAAGGTTACATATACTTGTCATGATACTATTTCTATGACTTATCATTTCTAATAGATTTGGCATTATACTATATTGAGCTCAAATATAAAAAGTTTATGAAATAAAAATATTTATGAATAAGATGTTTCAAAAAAAAAAAAAGGATACATAGTTATGGTTCTAAAAGTATACTATTCATGTGACATGACATTTATTACATCCATGAGATTTACTTACTAGGCGCAAGCTCATTCTATTCATTTAAATTTTCCAAATGAGCAATAATTCCTATTAGAGGTTAGTTAGTGGTGGCGGAATCCCAAACAGTAATTCTATGTTTTTATTTTCAAGTACTTAATTATTTAACAAAAAATGAGTGTGGTTTTATTTTTATAAAGTGTATGAATCTAATTTCTATTTTGAGACTAAATTTTAATTATGAATTAAAATAATAATTACGAATAGTAATGTTTAAAAGAAAATGAAATTTTCAAAAAACAAAATGTCCGATTTTTCGCTTTAACCTTATAAGATAAAATTATAAATTGACATTTCTATTAATCTAGATTTACATAATGTTACAATTAGTATCAGAGCGAGCATTTTGCCATTTCTATATACTTTTTTAAAAAAAAAAAAACCAAAATTTAGTTTATGCCATGGGGACCTCGCTTCAGCCAACTAGTAAGAGAAAAAAGATTAAATATAATTGCTTGTTTATTTCTTTAGGTGTATATAAGTGTTAGTATACTTTAGAACATTAATACAAATATTCAAGCCAACCCTATTACCTGGACCCATTTCAAGGAAATATTCTTTGAAAAGTATTTCTCATATTCTGTGAGGCAAGCTAAAGAGGTAGAGTTCATCAATTTGGTGCAAAAAATCCATGATTGTTTCACAGTATGAACATCGGTTTGAATAATTATCTCGATTTGCACTACACTTAGTGAAAACTGAGGAGCGTAAGGTGAGGAAGTTCGAGATAGGATTGAAACCTTGCTTAAGGTATTCGATCAAATATCTGAAATTAACTACCTATGCTGAAGTTTTGGATTGAGCTCAGATTTTTGTTGAAGATGATGAAAAGTCCAATTAGCCAGAAAATCACAAAGCAAGTGGATATCAAAAAGGAAAACCATAGAATAAAAACAATCAAAAATAGAAATCAAACAACAATGGAGGTGACAAAGGTGGCAACAATAACAAGCGAGCAGTGACAACTTGCGAGAAGTACGGAAAGGCTCACTCAGGCTAATATTGCATAGTTTATACCTTGTGCTTCAAATGTGGTAAGCCATGATATTGCAACAAAGATTGCAAGAAGAACCCCATCATTGGTGACAACGATGGGCAGAATAAAACGCAAGGGCATATTTATGCTATGACATATGAAGAGGCTAACACTTCTTAAGATGTTATAACAGGTACCATGATTGTTTTTAGTATTCCCACCTTTATTTTGATTGATTCTGGTGCTACCCATTCATTTGTCAACTTATCTTTTGCAAAAAAATTAAAAGTTGTTCTAGAACATTTAGATAGAAAGTTTAGTATTTCAACACCATCAGGAACTATTATAAACTCTAGTTGTAAAACTTCAAAGATGTAAAATCCTAATTAATAGACAAGAAGTTTTGGTCGATCTCATTCTTCTTGACATTACTGATTTTGATATAATTCTTAGTATGGATTGGTTGAGTGCAAACCATGCAACGATTAATTGTAGTAAAAAGGAAGTGAGGTTCCAACTTCTGACTGGACATTTTTTCATTCCTCGGAGATAGGAGTGTACCTCGCATACCTATTATTACTGCAATAAAGGCTCAACATATGCTAAACAATGCTAATCAAAGGTTGTGTTCATTTCTTAGCATCAGTAATTGAAGTACTAAAGGAAGAGATTGCAATAGACCATGTACCAATTATTCAAGACTTTATAGATGTTTTTCCTGAAGACTTACCTAGACTAATTCCAGATCGTGAGATTGAGTTCGTAATAGACAGAGTTCTTGGTACTACGCCTATTTTTAAGACACCTTATCGTATAGCTCTAGCTGGATTGAAAGAACTTAAAGAGCAATTCCAAGACCTTCTGGATAAGAAGTTCATCAGGCCTAGTTATTCACCATGGGGAGCTTCAGTACTCTTTGTTAAAAAAAAAAAAAAAGATGGTTCAATGAGGCTATGTATTAATTACAGAGAATTGAACAAAGTAACCATAAAGAATAAGTACCTATTATCTCGGATTTAAGACATATTTTATCAACTATAAGGAGAAGGATATTTTTCTAAAATTGATTTACGTTCCCGCTATCATTAGTTGAAAGTTAAGGAAGATGATGTACCAAAGATAGCCTTCAGAATGAGATATGAGTATTATGAATTTTTTGTCATGCTGTTTGGCCTAATTAAAGTCCCTGCAGCTTTTATAGATCTAATGAATAGAGTATTCAAGGATTACTTTGATTAATTTGTTATCATCTTCATTGATGACACTTTGATATACTCTAAATCCAAAGAAAAACATGAATGTCATCTATGTATTGTCTTACAAATTCTTCGAGAGAATAAGCTTTATGCAAAATTCAAGAAGTGCGAATTCTAGATGACATCAATTTCTTTCCTTGGACACATCATCTCTAAAGAGGGTGTGTCTGTTGACCCTAGTAAGTTAGAAGCAGTTCAATAATGGCCAATACTGATCAATGTGAAAGAAGTTAGAAGTTTCCTTGGTTTGATAGGGTATTATAAAAAGTTTATGGAGGGTGTGAAATCCCTTAAAAATTGTAAGGACAAATTGGTCTTTTAACCCGATATATATAAAAAAAAATTATTATTGGATGACTTTGGATAGATTTGGGTCTAGGTTCATTTGGGTGAAAATGTAAAAAAAGTTTGAAATTGGGATAAAAAATATAATTATTTAAGGATGTTTTTGAGAACATTTTCATAAAACTGGGTCTAAGTGCAAATAAGCAAAACAGTGCCCACTTAACCAGAAGTTGACACGTGGCGCTATAGTACGAAAATTACCCATAAATCCCTGCATTTTCTCTTTCTTTTTCGATTTAGTCCCCGAAGCAAAAAACCCAAAACCCGAAATCCGGCAAAGCTCCATTGAGCTACCTCCAGCCTCCGTTGCCTTATGCCACTGACTGGAGTCAACATCCCCCTATTGGATGAAGCTTCTGCTACTAGAACCAGCTGCATCGGAGCCCGCGATCGCCAAAAAATTGCAAAAAACACAGCTGATTTTTTTGCTTGCTGGAGCCGATTCCGGCCACTGTTAGATGCAAAACCGGTCACCTTGGACTCTCCTCCTCACGAGCAATCTGGTGGTAGATATCTCGTTTTTGATCGGACGGTTAGATTTTAAAATCAATATCATTTTTTGAATCTACATTGAAAATGGTGAAAATGAGATATATATTGACTATGTTCTCAAAACGAGCCCCAAAAACGAAATCAGACGACTCAGATTTGTCTCGATTTGCATATTGTAGGGCCTGCATCTAAATTTGACAAAATGTGTATCTAACTCAGGGTTTTTGGGTGCTCTGAATTCAGTGGTGAAGTCTGTTTTATGATTTGGAGCTCCGTTTGAAAATCAAGTTTTCAAACCAAGGAATCAAAGTTTCGAAAACGACATCTATTTTTCCAAACGACGCAAAACTTTCTCCATAGCCTTGTAATGCTAATTGGACTTTTGATTGAGGTAGGGATTAGATTACTTGATCTTTAAATTGGCTTAATTTGATTTTCACATATTTTTGATAAATATGAAATTTCATGAAATAATTTATAATATATAAAATGCTTGTGAGGCACGTCACACTGGTTGGTGTATCATATATATACTGTTTGAAATTATTTTTTGCAAGAAATTGGATTTTTGGGTTTTAATCAAAAATAGTTGTTATAATGTCGAAATTCTTAGAAAATCCAATATGATTTGAGGACTAAATATTGTTTGATTAAAGAACATTGCGTGGTTATTTTGAGATTTTGTGGGAATGGTATATATCCTTATTTTGTCATTCATATAGCATTTGCATACATTCACATACTTACGATGCTTTACAATGGGTGATCGGATTTACGATGCCTTACATTGGATGATCGGACTTATGAAGCCTTTTTAGGATGCTCAGATTTACGGGTGATCCATTAGGACACTTCGGACATCATGATTGCATACATAGTTATATGTTGGATTGAATAGATATGTACTGATTTTGATGAATGTTTTACAATAGTTTGGAATGTTTGAACTATTGGACTATGATTTCTACTTGGGATTTGTGAACTATTTTGAATAGAATACTAACCATACATGACCTTCAATATGAGTATATTTCTTATATATATATATATATATATATATATATATATATATATATAAACTTGTAATCGATTCTCTACTGGGCATTAGCTCACCCCCTTCTTTCCCTCAGGTGGTACTCAGTATGATTTGGACTAGAAGAACTAGATCGAGATATTTGCAGAATCATTAGTTTATTTATATTTTGATAAATTCCTACGAGACTTATGAAATATTTAGATTTGAGTATGAGATTTGGACACAATTTGTATTACTTATGTTTGTATTTGAGTGTGAGATGATTTGTAATGTATGACTATTAAACAATTATTTTAATTACGGTCTATGTTCAATAAGTGACGCATAACTGTGGGGTTTTATTTTCAATTAAAAATTTTATGAAGGCCAATTTTGAAAGGTTGGATTCCCCGGGTAAATTTTTGAATTAATTGAGTCATTTTTAAAAAATATATATTTTTTGGTATTTCTATTTTATGAAATACTCATTCTGTTACTGACCCTGGCCTCAGGTTGTGACAGAGGGATTTTCAAAGATTGCGACTCTACTGACCTAATTGACCCAGAAAAATGTGAAGTTCATATGGTTAAATGATTGTGAACAGAGTTTTAGAAAACTAAAATAACGATTGACCTGTGCCCCAATTTTAAATATTCCCGAAGGAGTAAAGGATTTGTCATTTATATTGATGCCTCCAAAATGGGTTTGGGATGCGTTCTTATGCAACATGGAAATGTAATATCCTATGCCTCATGATAACTAAAGAAGTATGAGAAGAATTATCCAACACATAATCTTGAACTTGCAGCAGTGGTCTTTGCTTTTAAGATTTGGCGACATTATTTGTGTGGGGTTAAGTGTGATATTTGCACTGACCACAAACGTTTAAAATATTTCTTCACCTAGAAAGAACTTAATATGAGACAACGATGATGGCTCGAGTTGGTGAAAGATTATGATTGTACGATCAACTATGAAATATTATGATTGTACGATCAACTATCATCCAAGAAAGGCAAATGTGGTTGCTGATATATTAAGTAGAAAATATTCTAGCTCTGTTGTTTCTATACGTGAAATCCTACCATTAATATTAGATATGCAACACTTGAGGTTAGAAGTTGTAGATCAAGGGGATTCTGCTTACTTGGCTACTTTGTCTATGAAATCAAGTCTTCTTGATCGGATTAAGGCTTCACAAGGTGATGATCCAAATTTAATGAAGCTTTGTAAAGGTGTAGAAATGGCTAATATCAAGACTTCGTAATCATTTCTGACAATACTTTGAGATTTGATAATTGTTTATGTGTTCCTGATATTCTTAAACTTAAGAAAGAGATCATAAGAAAGGAACATGAAACCCCCTATTCTATACATCCAGACAATATGAAAATGTATCGTGATTTAAGATAGTATTTTTGATGGGTTAATATGCCTAGAGATATTGCACAATATGTTGAGCATTGTCTCATCTGTCAGTAAGTGAAAGCAGAGCATCAATAACCTTTAGGTTTATTGCAACCACTAATGATGCCTGAGTGGAAATAGGAGCATATCAGCATAGATTTTGTCCTTAGATTACCGAGAATAAAGAAAGGTGCAAACTCCATGTGGGTAATTGTGGATAAACTTACAAAATCGGCACATTTTCTTCCGACTTGTAATACTTACTCCATGGATAAATATGCCAAACTTTATATAAATGAAATTGTGAGGTTGCATGGGATTCCTGTATCGATTATATCTGATCGAGATCCTAGGTTTATTTCTAAATTCTAGAAGAGTTTACATAAAGCTATGGGTACCTAGTTGAGGTTTAGCACTGCTTTTCATCCCCATACTGACAGTCAATCAGAAAGGAAAATTCAAACATTCAAAGATATGTTGAGATATTGTATTCTAGATTTTGGTATTTCTTGATATCAATATCTGCCATTGATCAAATTTTCTTATAATAATAACTACCAAGCAATGATTGACATATCACCTTATGAGGCTCTCTATGGTAGAAAGTGTTGATCTCCAATTCACTAGGATGAAGTTGGTAAGAGGAAACTTCTTAGGCCAGAAATTGTATAACAAATAGCGGATATTATAGAAAGAATCAGGGCAAAGATGAAAACAACCCAAAGTCGTCAAAAAAGTTATGCGGATAAGAGATGAAATAACTTGGAATTTTTAGTTGGAGACATGGCATTTCTTAAAGTTGCACCAATGAAAGGGGTAATGAGATTTGGCATAAAGGGAAAATTAAGTCCACGTTACATTGGACATTTTGAGATTTTGGAGTGAGTTGGAGATTTGGCATATAAATTGGCATTACCACCAAGACTTTCTAAAGTACATAATATTTTTTATGTCTCTATGCTAAGAAAATATTTGGCTGATCTATCACATGTCTTAAACTATGAATCTCTTTAATTGCACAAAGACCTTATATATGAAGAAGTTCCTGTTCGAATCTTGGAAAATAAAAAAGATAAAGAATTTCACAGTAGGAAGATTAAGTTGGTCAATGTCCTTTAGAGAAATCATTTAATGGAAGAGGTTACTTGAGAATGTAAAGATGAGATTAAAGCTAAATATTTGAACCTATTTGGTAAGTTATAATTTTAAGGACGAAATTATTTTAAGGGGATAGGAAATTGTAATACCAAGTTTGTTACTTAGCCTAAAATTTTACTATGTTTATTTAAATTATTTAATCATATAAATTAAATAGTTATACACTAACGAATTTTGTGGAGATGGTTGTAGTGGAATATATACATGAAAGTCAAGTTTAACCACGTGTGCCTAATAAAAAGAAAAAAAAATATGTATTTCCAAATTCATGTATATAATTATTGTTTAATGTGTTGAGTATTTAATTAATTTTAATATTAACCTCTTAATATGTTAAATTAATAAGTAATATTGATTTTCTTTTTCAAATATATGAAAATAGAATAATTAATATATATTTATCTATTACCATTGGTGAACGTGTTTCGGATTATGAATGGTCTCTACCTGCTTCCTTTACTTCCAATTTTCTAATGATTACTGAAGAGATCCGAAAGACGGTTATCTGTGATTCTCTAGATACACTTATTTGGCGATATTCTGCTTCTAGTAATGTTATTTATGCAGATGCCTACAATTCTTTGATCAGTCCTTCTGTAAAGAAAAGATGGGGTAATAAGTTTTGGGCTAATTATATTCTTCCGTCGCGTTTTATAGTTTTTTGGAGATCTCTTCAAGATAAACTTCAAACGGAACATAATCTCATGCAGAGAGGCTTTATCATGACTTCGTGTTATCGTTTTTGCTTTAGAAATGAGGAAACTACTGATCACCTTTTCATCTCATGTGACTTTGCCCGCAGTCTTTGGGGAGCTATCTCTTCTGCTTTTAGGCGGTGTATTCGATTGGATGGCTCTGTTATTGATATTTGGTTTGATGCCCTTGAGGATAATTTTAGTAGCCAAGTTTCTCAGCTTTGGAGATCGGTTATTGTGACTGCTGTTTGGGTTATTTGGACTTCACATAACAAGTTATTGTTTGACAATAAGCTCACTTCTATCCATATGTCCATCACTCTAGTATAGCGTGCAGTTAGTGAATCTAACAATGTTGGATCAAGTACTATGAGAAATTATTTAGAGGAGTTAAGAATTCTGAAATATCTTAACATCAAGCTAAAGCCATCAAAAGCTCCAAAAATAGTTGAAGTATTTTGGCGAGTCCCACCGGTAGGATGGTTAAAGGTTAATACAGATGTGCTGCTTATAGTTGTCCTGTGTTAGCAAGTTATGATGGTATTTTTAGGACGTCCAGGGATTTCTTTAAAGAGGGTTTTGCTATTTCTATTGGTAAGGCCTATGCTTTTGAGGCGGAATTGGCTGTTGTGATTCATGCAATTTTCTATGCATGGGACTTAGGGTGGAAAAACTTATGGCTGAAAAGTGATTCGTCTTATTTGGTTTCGATTCTGAAGTCTCATTCTTTGTCTGTTCCTTGGCGTTGGAGACCATCGTGGATGTGTTGTCTTGGGTTGATTTCAAAGATGCATTTTCATGTTTCCCACATCTTTCGTGAAGGGAATATTGTTGCTGATATTTTAGTTCTAGAGTGACAAGTATTCAAGCTCTGACTTGGTGGCATACTGCTCCCCTATTTATCCATGACACAATTAAGAAAGATTATTCAGGGCTTTGTGGTTTCCGCTTTTCTTAGTTGCCCATTTATAATACAATGTGCTCTTTTTTCCTCTTTGTGATTTTTCCTATTGGGTTTTACATAAAAAGATTTTTAATGAGGCATTGTTGAGAGATTAAGACAATAATTTTGTTTCGGCATAGTTATCTGGCTCCTCTTAGGACTATTCCTTTCTGTTTTCAGCTGCTATTATTTTCTATTTTGGAGATTGTATTTTTCAAATATTTTGTATTGTATTTTTCAAACATTTTGTACCTTTTTCATTTTTATTTTCTTTTATTTAATAAATTACTNCAATTTGGCCAATGAAAATTTAGCATGCACATTTTTTTTATTGTAAAAAGTAAGAGAGAGAAAGAACATTAATGATGCACGTCTTTTTATGCACTTTATTATAGCCATTGGATCACCATTAGATGGTGATCCAACGGCTAAAAAAAAATACCTACCTATAGGTAAAGAAAAAAAATACCTATTGGATTGACAACCTTACTTTATTAATGGTGGAGTTGGCAAAACATGTTATGAGTTTACATCCTACTAGCTATTAAAGCAAAAGAAATTAATTAATAATATTAGAAAACAAAATAAATTTTTAAAAATTGCAAAGATGGTATGGTTTAATACATTAACTATTTGAAAGGTGCATTCATTATATTGATTAAATGGATACTAAATACAAAGATGATATTGTCTACATATTATGTATCTACATGTTGTTATCAAATATTGTACTACTTTATAAGTAGAAGAGTATAATGGAAATTAATTAATTTCATAATCAAATGATAACAAATAAAAAAAAAAAGAGAATAAAGTTAAGTAAGTAGTGTAATTATTATTAACTTTAAAAAATATATATATTTTAAGTATATTTTATGTTCACAATAAGCCTCTAAATAGGGCACTATCTTGTAATCACAATCTACTTTCTTGCTATATTTCTCAGTACCTCTCTTTCTCTTATAATTGTGGTAGTCTATAAAGATTTCAAGAAATTCTCTAAAGTTCTCTTCAAGATTCAAGAAAAAGGTAATTCTTCGAACTCTTAGTCTTTCAAATTCAATCTATGATATTTGGAGTTAACTTTCTCTTATAATTGTGCTAATTATTGTAGTACGATAGCTATATGAGATCCAAATAGCTATAGGGTTATATATTCTTATCATGACACTATTTTTATGGCTCATCACTTCTGATAGATTTGGCATTACATTATGTTAAGCTCAAATATAAAAAGTTTATAAAATAAAAATATTTATGAATAAGATGTTTCCAAAAAAAAAAAGGATACACAGTTGTGGTTCTAAAAATATATTATTCATGTGACATGACAGTTATTGCATGCATAAGATTTACTTACTGGGTACATGCTCATTCTATTCATTTAAATTTTCCAAATGAGTAATAATTCCTACTGGAGGTTGGTTGGTGGTAGCGGAATCCCAAATAGCAATAAAATGTTTTAAGCAATTTTATGTTCTTACTTTCAAGTACTTAATTATTTGACCAAAACTAAGTGTGATTTTATTTTTATGAAGTGTATGAATTTAATTTCTACTTTAAGACTTAATTTCAATTATGAAGTAAAATAAGTGTTCATTAAAAAATATTTCTTTAATTTAATTACGAATAGCAACATTCAAAAGAAAATGAAATTTTCAAAAAAAAAAATTGACCGATCTTCCGCTTTAACCTTATAAGATAAAATTATAAATTGACATTTCTTTTTAATCTAGATTTACATAATGTTATAGAAGTAGTAGTACAAGTTCGATCAAAATCGAAATTTTTCGACCCTAGTCGAGCGAAGACACCACCATGATCAAAATCAGGACCGACAATTATGACGGGGTGCTACAAGTAGCGTGGTGTAAGAAGTAATTTGAAGTGAATTAAAGAAGAATATATTTTAGGATTTGTTAGAATATATGGTATTCAAGTAATTTTAGATGTGTAATATGACAAAGAAAATTAATTTTGAAAATATTTATGAGTGAGTCCTTTTATTACTATAGACTTAGTAAATCCCTAGGTGTAAATTCCTCGTCTTATAGTGCTACGTTTTTTTTCAATTTAAAATTGAATAAGTGATCGATACTAACTCTCCATTCCTAAACTCTGTGGGATATCGGAGATTCTAAACAATCAGTCTATGTATTCTAGCTTCTTTTGTGATTAACGTGTATATAAAGCTTGAAACTAGTATAGCAAGACACTAATAGATCATTATGCATGAATGTATTTGATTAAGCGAAAAAGCGCGAGAAAAAGTACGCGACATATATTTGTTGGAATATGAATGGGGAGATAAAAAGAGGAAGAGGAATAGTACTAGCTACTTGGAATGGCCAAAATATATATATATATATATATATATATATATATATATATATATATCTCGAGATGATAATAGTAGTACGTAGAACCCCCTTTGCCATTGGATATTCCTTCAAATATCCTTTTTGGGGTTTTCTATTTCTGTTTTCAGCCCCATATCTAAAGCTAATGCGCAATGGTACCTTCCCCAATTGATCTCTCTCTCCCTGTTATTCTGTTGTAACCTTCTCAACTCCCGTGTTCATACGCTACATCTCTTTCCAGGTGTAATCTTTTATCATAATTTTTTTTTTATTTCTTTCTTATATAACTTTTTCTCTTTCTCTATTTCTTTTCCTGGCTCCCTTTTGAATGCTTTGCCTAATCTTTATTCTCCTCTCCATCTAATAATTATATTCCAACATATACTACCTAAGATCCATTTCGGAAAACAACTCTCACACTTTTCAGCCTATCTTAGTCAGCCAATTAAGTGGACTGTGAGACCGGCCATAATTCGGAAGTTGTCTTGAACTTTAAGGTATCAGATGCCACACCCTAAAAGAGAAAAGTAGAAAAATAAAAATTTTCTACTTTTTATTCATGTTCGCATAGGAAATATACATTCAAGAGAATAATTATAAGCTGGAGTTTAGTGTGCTTAATTTCTTAACCTATTAATAGGAGCAGTTTTCTTACTTTGTTATCTTTCATGCAAATTTTCTTTTATTTCTTTAATTGTTTTTCCCTTTCCCATTGTTGCATTATTCGTTTCGAAAGGGAATTAAGGAAAGCAACGTCATTGAAGAATCTTTCCCAGCCAGCTCAGCCAAAGAAAGAGAAAAAAAAAAAAAAGTAATACTAAAGGCACACATAAGATACACACAATAATATATCATTAGTTTTAATGACCCATAATTTTTAAAAAAGAGCTCCACTTTATATGTGAATAACTCAAAACAAATGCCACGTCATTATGTCATTATGTATATGTTACTTGTGTATCTAGCGTTAATTAAAAAAAAGAAAAATCATCTCTTATTAATGGGCTACACAATTGATTCTGGTGGCATAAACTAAGCATATGCTTGACCATTTTCTTTATATGGTGATGTTCTTACTTTCACTAGGAAAAAGCGTCCGTAATGGTTGTAAATACATATACGTACAATATATATTCCCGTGATATTTGGTTTATTGATCATGTTGTTTATATACCAATATATATGCACTCTTTCCTGACTCTCCTACAAGAAAAAGAAAAAGTGTAAAAACTAAAATTTTCAAGGGGTATTTAAGACATTTTAAGACCAATGGCACAATTATAATTAAGTATTTTTAGATTTAAATAATCAAAATATCTGAATTATTTTATTATATTGCTACAGTATCCAAAATTTGCTTCAAAATCCCTCAAAACTTCAAATTTCTAGTAAAGAGGTGTTTGAGGAAGAGAGAAAAGAAAGAAAATGTTTGATCTGCTGTTGCACTGCTGTCTGTCTCAGTCAACGTACTAACCTACGTCGAAGAGCTTTCGAAACTGAAGCTAACGTCGCCAGTCTCACTTTATTTCGATGTCAAACGAAGTCATAGCGACCTCACAAAGATTCCACTTCCAGTGAAGTTTTCTAGCCACCGAAGCACCGTTTAACCTTTGTTTACGATACCTCTGATGAGTAGGGTCTTGTCTCGTCATTGCCAACCACGCCTAAGTACTTGCGCGTCAAAATTCATCTCCGGTAAGTTTTTACCACTTTTATCGTTTTTACTAACTATGTAAAAAGTGATATTTTCGTAAATTTTTGGTTAAGTAATTATTTTACCCAAGGTAAATATATGAGGTGAAAAGAAGTTAAAAATCATGAATATTTATAGTTGGTAGAAGTAAAAATAGTATCCAGTTGTACGGTCACTTTTAAGTAAAAAAAATGTTGTATTTTTCTAATTTAGAACGAAAAGTGATATTTATGCAAAACTAAATAGTGTTAGACTACAGTCTTCTTCTGTTCAAATGTGGGCCTTGGATTGAGATTAGAAAGCATATACTTTCTGAATTATTATTGTGAAAATGACATTTTTTACAAATAATTAGTGAATTTGACACTTTTTCAAATATTTTTTTAAAGTAATATTTTTCTAAATACTTTGAAAAAATAGATATTTTTCAAATTAATTCCAAAAAGAAACATTTTTGTAATTCTTATATTTAAAGCATGTTTAAGATTCAGGATCTCAAAATTTATTTTTGATTTCAAATTTGAATTTAATGAGGTCGAAAAATAAATTTTTATATATAATATCGCTATGTTTCAAAATGGCACAAATTCCGAGACTAGTGAATAGTATCGTTTTGTGTGTCATGAGGTGAGTCCTGCACTGAGACCTACTTTTAACCAAGTATATGTCTAATTAGCATTTTTTGGTACACTGAATCCAGTGGTGAGTTCTGTTTCTCTATTTGAAGCTCTAATGAAAAAGTCATTTTTTCAAGTGAGCTTATCGGAATCCCAAAATGACTACTTGAATATCCAAATGACCAATAGGAGTTTTTTTCGAGCATCTTTAGCTTGGTATAGCTGCCATATTGAGGTAGGGATTCAATTACCTGACTTTATATCTATTTTGATTTATAATTGCATTAAAACTTATTTATGAAAAATCGTAATTTCACGATTGTTTGACAAATTGTTGAAAATTATTAAATTATGCTAAGATTAGATTATATGGATTATTTTACATATTTTTATATTGTGATTATGGGGTAAAATAGCGGTATGTATCCCATGTTACAGTAAATATCAAAATAATGCCAAGTTAGATTTTAAAGCATGATTTGATTCATAGATGCATAGTTATTATGAATTGTTATACGTTGTATATATCATAGGATCATACACTTGAGTTCTATTATTGTGTCATAATAGTTTAGATCGCTTGCGAGTTGTTGCAGTGCTAGGTGAAAGACCTAGACCCTTACGCAAGTTCTTGGCTGATACACTTACGGATAGTGTCAAAATATTGGATACCTCTGCTACAGAGGTATTACAGGTCCGTGATGAGAGGTTGAGAGCTCACTTATATTCTTGTTAATGTATGATATGTACAATAATGTGGTTTTGGATTTGGTTTTGAATAAATTTGATTTATGAATAGATTTAAAGAAACTAACCATACAGGTTTGATAAATTGTATCGTTCCAAAAAAGTAATTAAAAATCTACTGAGCATGTGAATACTCACCATTTACTTTTCTCCTCTCAAGTAGTGCTCAGTATGATTTTGAAGATTCAGAAATAGTTTAGGGAGGAGCTAGTTACTAAGTTGGAAACTTGTAACTTTGTAATATATTTCTATTTATTTATCTTGGCTTGTAATAAAATACTTAAGGTCCGTTTCACAGACTCAGTTTGTATAATTAGTGTGCTAGATTGTGAGACTACTGATGATAATACTTTGTTTTAATAAATTTCATTAATAATCTACGTCTAATGGTGATCATAAAAACTATGAAAATTTTACTATTAAAATTATTTTATAAATTTTTCAAAAAACTAACTTTTGAATTTCCATTTATGAGATTCATTTTCTGTGACTGACTCGGAGTTTGGGTTATGACAAAAAATAAAAAAGAAAATAGTGCTACATATCTAGTATTAATATATATTAAATATTTAAAGAAGTTCGGACAATCAGGTCTCCTACATCTTTACATAAAATTAGTAACACACGATAACATATACATAATTTTGAACAGAGGCGACGACCGAACTGAATAATGTTACTTATCACGTTAGAAAATCATATCAATTATGCATGAAGTTACTATTTTTTCTGCCTATTGATCAAGTAATCATGCATAAGTACATTGGTTTTGTACAAGATATATCCATGTTATTTTCTAGTACTGTTTTACATTGAAAGGGACCAGTCCAGATCAATACTAGCTGTATATAATTAATCTTAATTGAATATTATTTATATTGCACATAGAAGCAAAAGAAACAAATATTGACCATAAGATTTTAATATGATAGTTATAATTAAATATATTGGAATAAATATTAATGAGAATTAAATGATAAGTATTAATTTTTCTATTGATAGGAAATTTTATTATATTTAATGCTATGTTTGGTTAGTTGGAATGACTTGGAACGAAGTAGTCATTATTTTTTAAAGTTCATTTCATTATTTGATTGGATTTTAAAAGTATGGAATTAAGATTCTTTTAGAATTTTAATTCCATCACTTCATAAAATTCTTATTCTTTTAAAAAAGATAATGAATAGCATTCCACATTTTAGTCAATTTATTTAAAACTCAACTTTCTCTTTTTGCTCTTTAAAAGTATGGGCATTTTAGTGAATACAAAATTAATTCTATTTAATTACACTAATTAAATTCAACCAAACAATTGAACATCATTTTTATTCTAATTCTAATGCATTATAATTTTTATTATCGTTCATTTTCCATTCCACAGAATTAAATATGCATACTCTTGCGTTTTGTATATATATAACTAATACAAAATGCATTTCACGTAGTGACTTTTTATAAAAATCACTATTTAAGTTTCTCATTATATATATAGCATGCCTTTCATAGTCGGAAGAATATATGCCACAAGAATTATGATGTTCTGCTCTGGGAATATAATCGTAAGGCTAGGTTTTAGTGGTCAGGCAATTGAGTGCTGAAATCGTTAGCAAACAATTTTACAGAGAGAATTATTTGCAGTACATAATGGACACATCTGACAATTGAAACAATATCTGTCTTTTGGGGTTAAGACAAAAGAGAATTTTAATGAGTGTGGTTCTACATTCGTCATGCAAACAAATTAAATAGATCACGATCTGAACGCAAACCATACGTCCAACAAAACAATGCTTTATAAGAAACCCTTCTGTTTTAACCAATATAACAATAATACTTATCACATATAAATATTTAAAAATATAAGTGTATATTAAACTACAAGTTTATTTGTATACCTATCATATCATTATTAGACTTTCAAAGCTCCACCACAAGTCCCGTGAAATTATTAACTTGAAAGGAAAAGATAAAGGGAAATGGCACTTTATTCTAATTAAACATTAATATACCAGTTGTCTGAATTTTTTTTTTTTTTTGGGTTTAAACTTGAACTGCGTTTGAGTTTTCAAATCAAGCATTATGACTTAAGATGCACATTTTTTCCCCTATTTAGTCTCATCTTAATATTTAATAGCTTGAGCTATTGTTAGCTTTCTTTTGTCCTTTTATGACCTTTTAAAAACAAAAATAGTCGCATAGGATCGATACGAAAAGAATAAAGCTTATGGAACACTTAAGAGTAGTTAAAATCTCAAAATCTTGAAAATTCCTTTATTTGAACTATAAAACGGGTAGATTTCTAGAAATATATTTAATCTGTGGTACGAAATAACTATGATCAGAATGGATATCAAGGTATAATTTGAGTAATAAAGAAAGCATTATATCGTTGAATACAGATTTGGAATTGAGTTTTGGGTGTATGGTGGAGAATATATATTAAAAAGTATAGAAAGGGATAAGGATGTTTGAGTAATATACTCTAAAAAAGAATAAGATTTCAAGAGAGAGAACCAAAGCCACCCAATGCATATTGACAAATTCATAATTTATATAAATATTTATGAATTTTTCAAAATACAAAAAGTAAAATTAGTTGAAATCCGGAGTCTTTTTAACGATCCTCGTCCTTCCACCAACTCGGTTTCAAAGTGCCAAGTCCATTGAAACATTGATCTTTTTCTCGCTTTCTCTCTCAACTTTTTTAAGCCCTTCAAGTCTTCCGATCGATAGATACACCTAAAGTTTCAAGGTTCAAAACCATGCTTTCTATCTTATATATCTCTTTATAATATATACATACATCTTATATATATATATATATATATATACATATATATATAGCTAATCGATAGATAAACAGTTGAAAGTGGTATACACACATAGGTCGTTCGATGGCAAGAAACGAATGGATAAATGGGTATTTGGAGGCAATCTTAGATGTGGGGAAAAAGAATGATGGAAAGCTCAACAATATTGCCAAGTTTGAAGTCAAAGAAAAAGATCGTCAGGACAAGTTGTTTAGTCCCACTAAGTACTTTGTGGAAGAAGTTGTTAATAGCTTTGATGAGTCTGATCTCCACAGAACTTGGATTAAGGTTTGTCATATAATATACATAGGTATATATATATATATAATCTTTTTATTTATCATCTCTTATTGTTTATAAAAGCCACAAGCTAGGAAACTTAATTAGGGTCATATTCATCATTCAATATTAGCTAGGAAGCAATACCAAGCATTCACGACTATATATCAAAAAGCTCCTAATGAATTTTCCTCAGTTCAAAACATTTTGTGGCCCTCTTATCATGTCCCACCACAATTATCAATTCCAACAGAATTCTCCTCGTAAAATGTGTATGTTAATATTTCTCTTCTACTATAGCTTCAAAGTTTTCCCCGGAAAAAAAAAAAAAAAAAATAGCATACACAGTTTTCCGATACCATAGAATACTTTTTTTGTTTCTTGGAGTCACAGTTGCTTGGTTTTAGTTTGTGATTTAGAATTGAAAGCATTCTAAGATTGGTATTCTATGATAGGCATCACTCTTAAAAAAGTTGGAACCAAAAGATGGGAAGATTGTGTGGCAATTTGCACCAATTGGTTCTTCTGGTACGGCCCACAGGCCAGTTGTATTGGTCCATTTGTCGTTGGACCACATTAGTTCGACCCATGCATGCTGACTGGAGCATAATACAATCCAAATGGAAATATATAATAGTTTTACCTCAACGAAAACGAAAATGCTAAACAAAGTAAATAATAATAATAATAATAATAATAATAATAATAATAATGTGATGATTTAATAACAGTCATTTTGTTACTGATTAAGTAATATATTAAAACGTAGAGAAATATTAACTTGACTTGACCGATGTAGCTTTTTAGATATATAATCATAATCTAAGTATAGGTAAAAAGATTCATATGCTAAATATTAATAAATAATAAGATATTACATCAATTTAAGTTATTTTACTTTCTTTATATGATTTTCACCAAATTTACGTATACCTTGGAATAAGTTATTTTTTGTAGATATTTTTCGCCAAATTTACATGTACTGTGTTACTGTGTTAAAAAAATAAAAATAAATAAAAACCCCGACGAAGATAGAGCATGACTATACTGAAATCAAATGCTTGAAACTGAGAGGAGGAGAGGGGGGAGGGGTGAGGTAGCTGTTTTGTGGGACATATCCAAAGTGTTAGCACGTATTTCTTGTGATACATAAACGGAGCTTGTCATTATAATTAAGGGTGCATGAACGTGAATAGATATAACAATATGGTGAATGGTGATGATGGGCCATGGCGCAGGTAATAGCCACAAGAAATACCCGGGAACGCAGCAATAGACTGGAGAATATGTGCTGGCGCATTTGGCATCTCGCCCGTAAAAAGAAACAGGTGACAATAATACTCTCATCAAATATTTCATACAAAATTATTAAAATGGCACTAGCACTACTCTTAAGTCTTAACGACTCTAATGGCGTTACACATATTTATTAACTATGAATGATATAAAATTATGTGGGGCTATAGATTGCATGGGATGACGCCCAAAGGCTGGCGAAACGGCGGATAGAGAGGGAGCAAGGCCGACACGACGCAGCCGAGGACCTCTCGGAGCTCTCCGAAGGCGAGAAGGACATTGTTAAGGGCGACCTCAAAGACACTAGCACTAGTACTACTACTACTCTTGACCATCGTCCCTTCACTCGCATCAACTCCGACATTCAAATTTGGCCTGATCACGATGACACCATTAATAGTACCAAGTCGTCATCGTCTAGGAATCTTTACATTGTCCTAATCAGTATGCACGGCTTGGTACGCGGACAAAACATGGAGCTCGGCAGAGACTCGGACACGGGTGGCCAGGTCAAATACGTGGTCGAACTCGCGAGAGCTCTGGCCAACACCAGTGGAGTCTACCGTGTCGACCTTCTCACCCGCCAGATCACCTCCCCTGACGTCGACTCCTCCTACGGTGAGCCCAACGAGATGCTCTGCTGCCCCGCCGACGCAGCCGGGAGCTGTGGGGCCTACATTGTCCGCCTGCCTTGCGGGCCACGCCACGAGTACATCCCCAAGGAGTCTCTCTGGCCCCACATACCCGAGTTCGTGGACGGCGCGATGGCTCACGTGGTCAACATGGCGAGAGTACTGGGAGACCAGGTCAACGCCGGAAAGCCCGCGTGGCCTTACGTGATACACGGCCACTATGCAGACGGAGGAGAGGCCGCGGTCCGGCTCTCGGCCGCGCTGAACGTGCCGATGGTGATGACGGGGCATTCGCTGGGGCGGAACAAGTTCGAGCAGTTGCTGAAGCAGGGGAGGTTCTCTAGGGAGGATATCAACGCCACGTACAGGATCGTTAGGAGGATTGAGGCCGAGGAGCTGGCCCTCGACACGGCGGAGATGGTGGTGACCAGCACGCGCCAAGAGATTGATGAGCAGTGGGGACTCTACGACGGGTTCGATCTCAAGTTGGAGAGGAAGCTGCGGGTGAGGAGACGCCGCGGTGTGAGTTGCCTCGGCCGCTACATGCCGAGGATGGTCGTTATACCGCCTGGCATGGACTTCACCAACCTTACTACTACTACTGATATCACTGAAACCGATACCGCTGATCTTAAATCCTTAATAGACTCGGACAGAGCCCAAACCAAGACTAATCTACCTCCTATATGGTCTGAGGTAATGCGGTTTTTCACCAACCCTCACAAGCCCATCATTCTTGCATTGTCCCGTCCTGACCCCAAGAAGAATGTCACTACGTTGCTCAAGGCCTATGGGGAGTGCCAAGCCCTTAGGGAGCTAGCCAACTTGGTAATTATGTCTATGTAACTAATTAATATCCAGTCAATAGTACTGTTTTTATAACATGAAAATTAAATCTTAACATTATTTAAGATTAATCATTAACTGGTACGTGGATGCAGACGCTTATACTTGGTAATAGGGATGACATCGAAGAAATGTCTAATAGCAGCTCGGTTGTGCTTACAACGGTGCTGAAGCTCATCGACAGGTACGATTTGTATGGTCAGGTGGCCTATCCCAAGCATCACAAGCAGTCTGACGTCCCTGAAATATATCGACTTGCTGCAAAGACAAAGGTGCATGGTCACCCGTCTTATGTTTGCTTAATTTGTTGGTCGTTTTCTGCAATATGAAATTTCTAACATGAGTATGGCTTTATTGGGTGATTTGTGTGTTGTAGGGAGTATTTATCAACCCAGCTCTCGTGGAACCTTTTGGTCTCACAATTATAGAGGTGAACCTCTAAGCAATTTCCTGCTTTATACGTATATACATATATATACACAACGCAAGAGCAAGCGGAGTGACTATGTCGTTGATAAGTAATAATGTAATATTTGTTCATGATTTAGGGTGTGAACTTGTTAATTTGCAGGCAGCTGCTTATGGCTTACCTGTGGTTGCCACTAAAAACGGAGGGCCCGTTGACATTTTGAAGGTAATAATAATAGTAATGAGATATGTTAAAATTAAAGAACAAGTTTCGTCAAGATACTGGTCTTCCTTAATGCTAGATGTTCTTTTTAAGTGCAGGCACTAAATAACGGTGTCCTAGTTGATCCACACGACCAGAAAGCCATAGAAGATGCGCTGCTAAAGCTAGTGGGGGATAAGAATCTCTGGCTGGAGTGCCGAAAGAACGGCCTAAAGAACATTCACCGCTTTTCATGGACAGAACATTGCCGGAACTACCTCTCTCACGTTGAGCACTGCCGCAACCGCCACCCCACCACCCGCCTCGAGATCATGCCAGCTCCTGAAGAGCCCCTGAGTGACTCCCTCAAGGACGTACAAGACCTTTCTTTGAGATTTTCTGTGGAAGCTTCAGCAGACTTTAAGTCCAATGCCGCGGAAAGCTTGGATGCCGCCACCAGACAGAAGGAACTAATTGAAGCCATTACTCGAAGTAGAAGCAGGGCGTCCCCCAATGGTAAGTCTGGAGCTGCTGCTTACAGCCCTGGCAAAAGACAGAGGCTATTTGTCATAGCTACCGACTGTTACGACGAGGGCAGAGGAGATTTTGCTGAAAGCTTGCTGCAGCAAATCATGAAGAATGTGACGAAAGCCGCGGCCACAGGCTTGCCCGGCCGTACGGGGTTTTTGTTGGTGACTGGTTCGAGCTTAGGAGAGACATTGGAAGTTCTGAAACGGTGCCAAGTCAATGTGCAAGAGTTGGACGCACTGGTGTGCTCAAGTGGAAGTGAGATGTACTACCCTTGGATTGATTTGGTGGCTGATGCAGACTATGAGTCCCATGTCGAGTATAGATGGGGCGGCGAGAATGTGCGGTCCATGGCGGCAAGGCTGGCCAGGGCGGAAGGAGCGGATGAGGATGACATCCAGGGCTATGCAGACGCAAGCAGCACCAGGTGTTATTCCTACACCGTCAAAACTGGAGGCAAGGTGAGCTGAGTGACAAATTAACTGATTTGGATCTTTCGGTTGCAAAAGTTGATGCACATTTTCACATTTTCTGCCCTGAAAATTGAGTATGGCAGATTCGAAGGGTCGATGACCTCCGGCAAAGGCTGAGGATGAGAGGCTTCCGATGTAACCTCATCTACACTCGTGCAGCATCCAGGTTAAATGTGGTGCCATTGTACGCTTCAAGAATACAAGCTCTAAGGTTAGGCCCCCTTCCTTCCTTCCTTGAGTAATAAACTACAATATGAATGTGTTACTGCTCTGTACTCAAGAAAACTGTCATTGCTATGTAGGTACCTTTCCATTAGGTGGGGAATTGATCTCTCCAAAATGGTTGTCTTCACCGGGGAAAAAGGGGACACTGATACTGAAGACCTGTTTGCTGGCCTTCAAAAGACCTTAATTTTAAAAGGCTCTGTCGAGTATGGCAGCGAAAAGCTTCTTCGCAGCGAAGACAATTTCAAAAGAGAAGATGTGGTTCCACAAGATAGCCCTAACATTGCCTTCTCAGAGAGCTATGAAGCCCATCATATCTCACAAGCTCTAGAAGCTCTTGGAATGAACTAATTTCAGATGTATTATTCTACTCTTTACTTTTGTCTTAATTATAGGAGATATATACTCAACAACTCATAAGCAAAATATATTAATGCCATATACTAAGGAAGAAACATACATACGTGTATATATATATATATATATATATATATATATATATATATATATATATATATATCTGTTTCTTTTTCCCCTAAGTTGTAATTAATGCCAATGTCCGCAATACTTCACTTGTAAACCCGTGGAATTCTATTTTCCGGTGATGCTTCATTTGATACAGACAACAACCGAAGGTTCCTGTATTATCATTGTCTTCCATAAGAGATTCAAAAGAACTCAAATATTCAACTTTATTGTGTGAATTTGTGGCCAAACTTCAATCACAGAACATTAGATTCATGGTTCGGACATTTCATTTGAGGGGGAAAAAAAAATCATATTGCTCAATCAGGAATGGTAGATATAATCCATTGCAAGGAGCACAGGAAGCATAATATCTTCTGATATAAAAGCATTCTCTCGTACAAAGAATACAAAGAACGAAGCATCTATTCGAATTACTAAACGGATCTCTTGATATAAATGTTTCTTGTCATTAGTTTAGCACTCAGTCATCAACGAATCAAAGATTATGGTCAACAACAGTTTTCATTTCTCTGCCTTCTGATCAGTTACCAGAGTTTATGTATGCAAACTTCCACTTTTGTTATGCACAAAGGTCGGTCTTCAATCTATACTCCTCTCCGCAAGCACATTTCACAACATGAGAAATTCCCTGTGAAAAAGCAGAATCCATTTAATGAAAACAAGAATGGGAACAAGAAGAATCATGAGTCAGATTTTCGAAGATCATAGATGCTAGCTACAGACACTCAGAAAAGTATAATTTCCAAATCCAAATACTATCATGCTATATTGTGCTTTGGCAAAATCTACCTTATTAATTCATTTACCTTGAGTTTCTCAACTTGGTCCTGTAGAGACTGCAAGTACTCAGTTTCTCCTGCTTTATCTGATAAAAGTGCATTGTATTCCTCTTCCAGAGTCTTTAGATCCATTTCCATTAATTCTGGCTAAATTTGGCCAACCATGAAAAACTAAAAATTAGTATGAAAATGTTGAATTATTGCATTTTCTGGTTATCAGAAAGTTTAAAAACCAAAGCAACTATGTGATTCAAACCCAACTACATGAATAATTTAGCATTCTCAAATGTGTACAAGATATACACATCAATTGTACTGAGCATACATCTGACCTTAAGATCATTTGCTCTAAAGTTAACTTGCTCAACGGCCTGTTTCATCTGACAGTCACAGGTGGGATTCAGATGGGAAAATGGGGAAAAATGCAAATATCATCATCATTATAATATGTTTGATGTGATTGAAGGAGCCATATCATGTTATATTTACCATTTTGTTCTCCATAATAATTTTCAATTTTGCTTCTGATATCTCTGCAAGCTTGGCCTTAGCAGAGTCCAACTTGGCCATTAGATTCTTCCTTGCATCATTTTCCTGTCATTCAAAGACATTAATAAAAACAAAAAGCTTGAAACTCCATGTATGTGATCAATGGAAGAAGTATTTTACCAGATGGTCTGCAGTGCAGAGGTTGTCAAAGCAATACTCCCCTGCACAGAGAAGTCAAGTACAAAGCGAAATAACATCTGTCATAACTTTTTGGTAAACCATCGTGCATCACAGACTTGAGTTAGATTTACAATATTCCTCGACTGGAACAAATATTCTTCCATCAATTTTGTATAATGCTCAAACTAATGTTTGTTCATTTACACACCATGTCAAAGACTACTTGAAGGCTGTCCACATGCAGTTGCAGCCTTTTCTATTTTTTGGATGAATTTCCTACATTCACGATACCTAAAATTTTTTTCTGCTTTTTTCGGTGACTGCTCCTACAGGAGGTTTATTAAGAAAGAACAGATCAAACTGAGTCACTTACAACCAGGGAACACCGGAACTAAATCAAACAAAACAATCGTAAATTTGGGACAATATTAAACTTCCAGTCGAAAAAAAATTCAAACATCCAACTGAATCGTTATATATGTGCATTTGTCTGGTTGGCAGCTGAGGAAGATATGAATTAGTCTATCTCTTTTGCTATTTTAGTTGCAGAACTAATATATGGATCTATTACTCTTTCTTCTTCAGAAGGATAACTGCTTGCAATCTTTCTGACTTAGGATAACATAAAATTGATCACAACATGTGTTTAAAAGCGTTTAGGGGGCACCAAGAACCTTATGCCAACATATACAAAACTGTTTTCCTCCGGTGAAGTGTCTGAAAACAACTTAAAAAGATAGTAAACTAACAATACAACAAGGATGTTGAAAGAATAAGATATGTAAGTCCAAAAATGATACCTTCAGTTTTATCAGTCTGATCATCGAATTTGTCCTTCACCTGCATAAATTCCTTTTAGTAGGAACAAAAGTAATTTGTTTCTGCAGGACATCAGGGACTCTCAGAAATCTTTTGCATCAACGGCAAGAAAGAAGATGGATGAATATAAAAGACCTCAGCAAAAATTATCTTCTTAAGAAATAGCACTTTGAGTGGTCCAGTTCAAACAGAAAATAAATTTGTGGTTACATGACTCAGACACAAGGTCTAAATTTTTAAAAATATCCTCGAACATTTAGTTTGTCGAATGAAACAAACAGACAAAAGGCGATCCAAAGGAGTTGGGAATGAAGAATAAACTATGAGTAGAGAACTAACAAAATTCAGTAAGATTAGGGAACCACAGACATGAGCAGATACTCAACATCATTAGAATCAAAGACGTGACAGACTGCAAAACACTGTTTGGATCATGAAGCAAGAGGAATCCTTCAAGCCACCAAGAAGAAAACAAAAAATAAATAAACAAACAAACAAACAAACGAAAAGAATCCAACAAACAATAAATTAGGTCCTTGAGTTAAAGGGAACCAAGGATAAAATATCCCATGTGTGAAGAAAGAAAAGAAAAAGGGAAATAGCAGCGATGTACCATTCCATGCTTTGCAGCTTCCATGCTAGTCATAAGAGAATTGAAGCAGTCCTAGCCACATTTGAAGGAAAAAGCACGAGTAAAAAGTATGGAACATTAAGAACACAAGGAAATTCAGCTCAAATACAAACCTTTTGTTCCTGTAACCTGAAATTCATATCTTCTGTAACCTTGAGGTAGAAAGTCCTGTCATAATAGACTTTTGAAAGTGATTATCACATTCTAACGTTTGGTTGTTGCAATCGACTAATTTTAGCTTGTAAATTGAATTACCTCTTCTCCGTCAGCTTGGCAGATAAGCCGACCCTTTCTTGTTGAATAAGCTCCAAAGTCTGCTTGCTCAATAAATATGTGGAGAGAAACAAGGAAGTAGCACAAAAATATTGCACCACTTTGTTGAGGTCTTCCAGCAGTAAATTTGTTATTGAAGCTACTTAATATTTATTTTTTTTTTTTAAAAAAAATTATTATTTTTCAAGTTAATAGAAACTAGCTTTGTCAAATAATCAATTCTTCTTAAGTACTTTTTTTTCATGGTCTACATGCAAACACAATAGACGTAGAAAGCGACTACCTGGGAAAGAGTGGAAGAATCGGACTCCAAAGAAGCTATCTTCCTCTGACTTTCCAATATTTGTGAGCATATTTCGCCCTTCGCCTTCACCATCCCTTCATTGTCTTTCTGGAGTAGAACTAGTTCAGATTTTGCTGCAAAATCATTCGGGAGGAGAGTTGATTGAAGATGATGATGATGATATCACAAGGACAATAATTGGTGTAAAACAAGTAAGTAAATAAAAGTTGATATCGGAATGATCATGCAGAAATGTGATTCATTTCATTCTATACTAGAAAAACGTAGCAAAAACAAAATTAAAATGCATTTTTTGTCGCTACATCTACAAGATTCTATGATATGATAATCAAAGCATCAAAGGCATCTTGTACAGCAATGAATTGCAATTTAACAGATTCAAACATTTATGCTCTTTTTTTTTTTTTGGTTATTATTTTGAAGTTCATATAGATAAATAATTGAATCCTCGGAATAAGGAAATATAAATAATTAAATTTAATGAGGGATTTTTTTTTTTTTTTTTTTTGGGGGAGAGCAAAATTTAATGAGGGGTTTACGTTAAATTGAAGGAGAAAAAAGAAGGGTGTAAAAATGCAAGGAACAAGAAAGAAGAAGAAGATGACCAGAAATGAGATCGTTCTCGAAGGTTTGAATGGTGGTCAATTGCGTTTGCTCTTCCACTGAGACCTTTGCCGCCTGATCTTCAACATCTGTAGATTTCACATTTCAAATACCAAATGACAAATTATAAATATAAATAAAAATAAAGTGTATCAATTCAGAGAGAGAGAGAGAGAGAGAGAGACCGTTCATTTGAGAGCGCAAGGTCTTCATGTAGTGCAGGTACTCCTCCATTTTCCAAATTCGATTTTCTGTCCTCGGCTAAGAAATCGGATTCGCAGAGCTCAGAATTGAACTCTACAAAGAGGAAAGCGTAAAGGTTTTGGAGGGAAACAAAAAGCCTGTTATTTATAAGCCCTTACTCCTATGGGTTATGTTGGAATTCTCAGGCCCAAAAGCCCATGGCCCGACCTGAGAGGAACTTTTTTAATTTTATTTTTTAATATTTTTGTCTTCCTAGGAAAAGCTCGTTAAAAAATAAAAAAGAAAAAAGAAAAAGAAGACGATTGAAAATTCTGGTTTGAAGCTTTGGGGTGGGTGGGTCGTAGATCTGAAGGGCTTGAACAGAATGGGTGATGCGGAGTGGCTGGAGTGAAGACTGAGTGAGAGTGTGAGAGAGAGAGAAGCAGATTAGATTAATATGGCAATGATCTCAAACAAAGTGGGAAGGAGAGCCTTGTTTCATAGTCAGAGGAACGTTGGGGGCCTAAGACTTTCTTCCAAGAGACTCTTCCGTACTATCATCATTAGCCTCGCCTTCATCGCTCTCTTCCCTCCTATCTTCTTCCATTTCAGGCTCAGACGCTTTCATCAGGTATTCTTATTTATTAATTACCATGGCCTTCTTTTTTTACTTTTCAGGCTTTCCAACTTTCAATATGTCATGTATGTATGCAGATCCAGCTAAGAAAGTGCGGTTGGCTTAATAATCCTCCCTTAGTATGTGCCCATGGCGGTGACTCAACTAAGGCCTTCCCCAACACTGTAACCATGTCTTATATCTCAATTTTTTTTATTACCCCTTTTTTTTTGGGGGGGGGGGGGAGTCTTTGCTTAATTAATCCCTTTACTTTGTTTCTAGATGGATGCATACGACTTTGCTCTTCGTTCTCAAGTAGACTGTATTGAGATTGATGTTTCTCGTTCTCTAGATGGAATTTTGTTTGCTCTCCATGACAGGTTTGACATTCTTTATTTTTTTTTTCATATACTCATATTGATAATTGGATTGGACTCTCATCCCATTCCCAGATTGCATCTTTCTAATTTTTCATTAGTGTTAAAGCTACTTGATTTAATCTTGAAATTGGACAGGCAGGGATTTGCAGCGAATATCCGGGAATAATACTTCTAAGGTTGGATACTTAATCAAGACACAGGTGAGAATGTCAATCCTTTATTTATTTATTTTTACAATCTCAATCTGCTTGCCATGCCATCTTTTTTTGATAATGTAATGATTGCAATCCTTTTCATTAATTACGTAAAACATAAGTCGAAATGATTGCCGTCCTTTATGACTATGTCAAATCTGCTTCTTGTTCTTGTAGATAAAAGAACTAGGCACTGATTATCAATCTGCCCTGAAATCTGATGCTGGAATAGTTCCTACCGTTGAAGATGCTTTAAAGGTATATCCTCCCACTAGACACTATCCACTGACATCTGTATTCTCTCATTTATCGTTGTTCTTGTTTCATTCTCTCTGACGATGATTGTAATGGATATTCTGATATTCTTAGTTGATATCAAGTTCAGTCCGGCAGGTGATCCTAGATGCAAAGGTTGGGCCTCCTTCATATGAAAAAGGGCTGGCTAAGGATATTCTCTCTGTTGTAAGTTTCTTTTGTTTTTTCTTTATTTTCAATGAATAGGATATTCTTCCTAGCCTGCTACATTTTTGGGCAGTTATTACTACACCGAACTATGGTCGTGAAAACCAGTGAAAGTGTCTGTAGTCATGCTTGCTGGTGCTGCTATTTTTGGGTAGCTCTTACCATGAAAGCACTGATTATTCTTGTTTTCGTAAATTTTGTTCGAGTGCTCAATAATAACGGATGAGAAAGCCCCTTGGCTTACATGGTGTGATAAATGTATGTAATTGCTTGTTATATCACATATAGCTTATGGTAGTCTGGAAATTTCTGCCAACAGCAAAAAGTAATTTTAACCATATTCCGTATACTACCCCACAGGAGCAAGTTTCCCCTTTTTTTTGTACTCCAGAAGCATATTATGTTCACACTTCACATAACCTGAGTTCTTGAAGCTGTGTTGGTCAAGTCTTTCAGTAAAATCTTTTTGCAGGTTGAAAGGACGCAGTGTAAGAATTGCCTTGTATGGGCTAAAAGTGACAGCCTAGCAAGAGATGTGATCAAACAATCATCAGACGTTACGGTAATAGTTACAGCTTATTCCGAATAAATATCCCTGATCATTTTCTTGAATCCCCTGATCATTTTTTGTGAAATTGTTGGACTAAGATTATTTCTGTAGAAATGAGTTTTCATTTTCGGAACTTTTCAATGTAGTCTAGCTGCAATTTAAGCTTTAAGGGTTTGTTTCTTCAGATTTTTAATTCGAATTATCTGCATGGGTTATCATCTGTTGAAGTTGTTGTGCTTTTAATAGTTTTACAAATTGAGATGTTCTCTACTAGGTAGATAATGCTATCCTCTATTCCTGCAATTGAATGCTAGAACCAGATAATTTGGTCTTGGTTAAGTTCTCCGCCTTAACAACAGGAAAACAGAAAAATTTGCCATGTTGGGCTTCTGAATTTGTGTGAGCGTTTCAGAAGTGTGTTGACATTCTTGCAGGTAGGCTACATTGTCATGATTGATCCATCTACTGGGCTTAGAACCAATTTGTTGAGGATGAAAGGTGCTGATGTTGTTGGTGTATATCACCCATTGATTGATGAAAAGCTTGTCAGAATTCTGCATGGGTATTACTTTATTGGATGCACTTGTATTTTCATAGGTAATAACTTTTGTACGTGGATGTGTTAATTCATGTATTACATGTGGACTTTTACAGGAGAAATAAGAAGGTATATGCCTGGACTGTGGATGATGTGAATTCAATGCAAAAGATGTTATCTGAGCGTGTGGATGCTGTTGTTACGAGCAACCCGACGCTTCTTCAACGTCGGATGCAAGATATTAGAACAGAATGTCTTGAGGAGGGTTTCTCATTCTCACAGTGATTAGAACTGCTTATCGACTGTATGATTATGAGATGTTACTGTATAATATATATTACACGGTTTTTATGTTTAAAAGATATTAATATTATCCCTGTCAGAGAATGGGAAAAAGGGAAAAAAGAAACAGAAAAAAAAAATGAAAATTGATATATTCACCTATTGAACATATCTTTGTTGATGTATCCACCAAAGCTTTTAATTTATTTCATAGGATTCGTCTGAGTCAGATGGTCTACCATAATAACTTCTCGCTCTAGTATTAACATGTCCTTAATTTTTTCACTAAATACAATTTAATTTTTCAGCAAAAATAAATAGATACAATTGAATGATCTGTAATAATGCCATCTATTTTAATTTTGGGTAATCATATTTGATTGCCATCCTCATAATCAAATTTAGAAAGAAAACGGTGGGATGAAATTCCAATGAACGAATTGAGTTTGCCCAAATATGTCGTACTGGTAACAACTGATTTGTCAAACGCTTCTTGCTGTTGCTATCTGAGTTGAGTTTACACTGCATTTTTGTCGATTTCTTTGTCCAATTACGTTTTTTTAGCTTAAAATTCAAATCCATTGTGGTGATAGAATTCATTAGACTTAAAAAAAAAAAATCTTGAAATTTGAGTATTTTAAATTCGCATTTTCCAAAATAATATCCTGAGATTAAAAAATTTCAAAAATTAATATCATGGACTAATTTTTTTGACCAATTTTAGTAACATAAAAATAATAATATTCTCTATTAAACTACATTAGACCTTATTATTCCTCTTAATTTTAATGATATTATTATTTTTTATCCGCTAAATTATTCAAAAAGTAATTCTAGGTATTAATTTTCAAAAATTCTTAATTTCAAAATATTATTTTGTAGAGTCCAAAATTTAAAGTATAAATTACAGAATACTCAAATTTCAAACTATTTTTTTATAGTTTATCCGTTGATTAATTATTTCTCTTAATTTCTAACACCTATGAAATCTCCCTCTTCCCTATTAGTTGAGCAAAATAAAAAATGAAATAGTAGAAATGTCCTTAGAGAGCAATAACATTAAATTGTCCTTTATAAAAATTAACCAAAAAATTATTCTAATAACATAAAAAAAAAACTTAATTAAAAAATCGTATTTTTTATTTAGTCTAATTTTAACTAGTTTTTTAATTTATTTTTATTTTGATTAAAGGCAATTTTAGATTATATTGTACTCTAAGGATTTTTTTTTTTTCTTCTTCTTCTTTTTTTCTGAAATAAGGATGATTGTGTTAGTCTCTTTCAATCTTCCCCAATTCAGCTCGAGGGTAAATCATAATGATCCATTTTAACGCTTAAAATATTAAGTAAGAGAAGAGTCTGAAAAGAAGATGAGTAAAGAATTAAGTCACAACTGTCTATTCATTTTGGGAGTATTACAATATATATAGCAGTAATTTCATTTCTCGATATGAAATCTAAAACTTTATATAACTAACTCGAGATCTTTCAAGCACTTGGTAATCAAAAGACCATGAACACAGTATTCAATTTTAAGTCACTGAATTAACATATATACAATATTGATTATAAATAAAAGAATATCAAAACATAAAGTCAAAAATGACAAACTAGTAATTTCGTCTAGATCCCATTATTGTATGCATATGGGTATATGTGTTGATACAATAACTCTATGTATATGGGTATATGGGTATATGTGTTGAAAATTCAAATTCGATGCCTTCTCATTGCTCCTTTAGGTCACAGGTATGAAGAAATAACGTACCGTTTTTCAATTTATTTATTTTTTTCATCTGTTTTCAGTATATGGTCATTTCTTTTTAGTTATGGATAAATATCACAAATGAAAAAGGATCATAGAGTTGGCTCATTTGGTGACCAAAAAAATTGGTATTGAAAGGAAAAGGGAAATTTTTTAAAAAAAAAAACGCCATTTAATTTTTTTTTGGGTAATTTTCTTTTCTTTCAATTCGAGCAGTGTTTAAAAATTTGAGATAAGAATTTAAAGTAGGAGAGTTCTTTTTTTTTTTTCTTTTTTTTTTTTTTAAGATAGCTGATAATAATCAAATTACATGGTTTTAATGGGGGAATTAGAAGAAATATGATGAAAAATAAGAGTGTTGATGGAGGTTTTATCAATAATAAATTTAGAAAAAATTAAGAGATGTGGCTTGTGCGAATTGAATTAATAATCAAAGCAAATAAAGAGAGAGGATTTTATAGTGGTTTAGCCCCAAAAAGATGAGCCTACGTCCACTGTTTTTCACTATTTTATAGAGAATTACAGAGAATTACAAACACTTAAAGTTACAATGTCTCGTCTGGAAATTAGAAAACTGAAAAGCAATTGAAATATTCAAAAACTTCATTCTCTTCGGAACATTGAGTCCCCTTTATATAGGTAAAGGTAATTCTATGTCCCTATGATCCTAATTGTGTAAACGGGTAACTATACAATTGGGTAACATAAATTAAGTAACAACATAATTGGATAACCACTCAAAACGGCTAATTGGTTGATCATAAATAGGAGACTTCTGTTTCCCTTTCCTTGTAGGTTTCCTGTTTGGCATAGCATATACTTGTTTCCNNNATACTTGTTTCCCTTTTCTTTCGGAAGAGGTCGTCCACAGCCTATACAGAGAAGGTCGCACATATCTTATGCAAAAAGAGGTCACACGACTATACTGAGGAGGTCGCATATAACCTGTGGAAGAGGTCGCACATATCCAATATGGAGGAGGTCGAACTTAACTCTTATGCGACCTTAGGATTTTAGACCGCACAACAAAGAGTATGGGAGGAATCGGTGGCAACAAGTGAGGAGGCCACATTGTTTTGTCTATATGATTTTTTGATTATGGACTAAGAAATTTTATGGGGTTTCTACTCAAAGTGGAATTTGATTACTTTTTATAAGAAGTTTTAAACTTTCTGTTTTGAGTTTATGGATACAGGAGTTCAAAACAAATCGGAGCTTGAATCGAAGACTTTTCCATCAATTTTCTCTTGGATCTTGCATTTTGCTGAGAAAAAAATAGTGAGAGAAAACAAAAGGAAAATTTTTTAATAAAATTTATAAAATAATTTTTTGAAACTTTTATCATTTTTAATCTTTTGTAATTATTCTATATTCTCTAAATTTACTCATTTTTTTTTTCAATTATTTCTAAACCTTTATCCTTTTTTTTTAATCCAAATATGAGAAAATAAAATCCTTCCAATCTTTTTTTTTTTTTTGCCCTCCGATTCGAAATGGACAAATGATGGACGGTGCTAAACGAGAGTGGGACAATCAAATAGATCTAGAGTGTAAAATAAATCATTTTAAAAGTTAGTGGCCAAAGTACAAATTGACTCAACATTTAGGAACTAAAAATAATTTTAACTCTAAAAAAAATCATTACATGCACGTGACGTGGCCTAGAAAACGTGGTTTAGTTGAGATTAATTATAATAATAGCTTACGAATTATACTTTATATTTGTTGCATTATTTTGCTGTCTAAATTTTTATTTTAGGTAATAAATTATCTTGAATTATATAATTATTATAAAAATAATTCTTTGTCGTAAATTATTAGTTCTTTTAAATGAAAAATAGTCGTATATAAAACGTACAATTAGATATTAATTAGTTTTTAGATTTGTAATTTTATTGTGGACAATAGTTATTAAATTATGTGATTAACACATGATTTGATTCTATTTAAAGTTTAACTATTTGTGATAAAAGAGATGTTCATATAATGACTGTATACTTTTTGGTAATTTATTATGAAAATTAAAAATTCAGAATCTGGTTGTTGTATACAATTTTCAAAATATGTGATTTATAAATAACTTATTTCTATCAAAATTAGACAAAATGCACGCTGTGCCAACACTTATATAATTTTATAGTACAATATTTATAATTAGGTTAATTATATAAGTTGAAAATTTATAAATAAAATAGTACAACATTTATTATTAATGTAATTAATCCTTAAAAGGCTAAGAAAAAAAAAATCCCCTGCTTCTGGTAATTACGTGCTCCACGGATCTCTACTTTTTAACTACTAACACGATAACTGAAAGGACGCGTCATCATCTTGAGTGATACGTGTCAATCAAATATGCTAAATATGAGCGCTTCAGTCGCACGATCAAATCCAGTGGAGTGGCTCTTGCGCAAGTTTGCTGCTCTGTAACTGAATAATCTCGTTTGCCTTTCAGATCCAACCTCTTCCGACCACCCCAGAACTCTACAAGTTTTTGTATTGAAAATAAATGAGACAAATAAAAGATTCCGTTTCTGAAATTGATATTTAATGCTTTGTTATTCTTAATTATTTGTCAAGTATTCATCTATTTATTTTGGAACTGTAAGCAAGAAAATTAGAAAATAAAAATTCAAAAAAGGGGGGGTTTCTTTCCGTGTAGAGAAACCCTATCGTTTTTTTGATTGGATTCTGAACTGTGTTAAGCGATATGGCGAATACGGGATTGTCTGTTTGGTTCCATAAGAAGATCGTTGATCCTCTCCTCCAAATACTTCGCAGGTACTACTTTGCTAACCCTAACTCGATTTAGCTTCCAACTTAAATTATTGGCTAAACTCAACTTATCTTTATTGAGTACTGCTTTTTTTTCTTTTTTTTTTCGGTAAATAGTTGTACCTAGTTAGTCAGCTATTGGATTTGGATACTATACATTTTTATTTATTTATTTATTTATTTTGATTGGCAAGGGGAAAAAAAATGAAGTTTTGATTGCATTTGATTGGGATTATGAATAGAAGCAAAGTTTAATAGTAGTTAAACATGTTGAATTAGAAATGACAGAAAGCGCTGAGCGTTGTTATTCCTACTTTAAGGGGTGCAGAACCTAAGCTGTTGGCCTTCTCTGCGGCGGTGGGGATTACCTTGGGACTATTTCCAATATGTGGTTTGTTCTTTTCTTCATCGTTTTGCTCTTCTTCTTCTGAATTTGCTTTCCATAATTTCGTAGAATCATAGTAAAGTGACTTGATAATAGAGCTGATGTTTATTTTAAGCGTGTTTTTGTGGAGTTTCATCCTATTGAAAGGTTATCGTCGAATTTGCTTATTTGTATGTAGGTATTGGCTCTCTTACTTATGTGATTTTTGAACTTAAAGGAAATGTGAGAGGATTTTGAAAATTTTGAATAGGTTATTCTTAGTTAACCTCAGATCTTGTCATGTTTCATTAATAGGTGTCACTGTGTTTCTGTGTGGAATGGCTATTGCATTGCTTGGATCGAATTGCCATGCTCCGACTGTGATGTTGGCGAATTTCATTGCCACTCCAATAGAGTTGAGGTATTTATGCTTATGATACCGGTGTATTGGCAGAGTATCAATTTTCGGCATTTTCCACATTACGATGTGATATCATATGGCAACCTTTGAGAGCCTTGATTTACCGTTGTATTGGCAGAGTATCAATTTTTGGTATTTTCCCCATTACATTGTAATATCATATGGCAACCTTTCAGATTCTTGTTTTACTTTGGTTTATAATAAATATTTCTTGCTTGCCTGAGTTTTCCTATCCTATAAATAATCCGTGCTGATGCTCTGAGACATTTTATGCAGTCTTTGTGATTGATCTCCTCATGCAAGTACCCGCCTTAAGAAACACGTTTTCTTTTTTATGCATTTTTACCATGTGCGGCTTTTGGAATATGATTTCAAATCTGTGTGAGTTTTGGTTTATGTAAAAGTATGTACTGCATGCTTGAATCTGAGATCCGGATATATGTCGAACTACTCTGCACAATGTGTTGGTTGGTCACTTTGCATTATTGTTTCTCTCTCATCCATATTTTGAGCTAACAAAAGTGTTTTAGCTTTTCTTGGTTTTCCTTTCATCTTTTCTCTGTTACTCTGACCTATTATTATGTTTTTGGTTTCAAGCCTGGTGGTACCTTTCTTGCGCTTTGGTGAACTTATCTCTGGTGGCTCTCATTTTCCTTTGACATCTGATGCTTTGAAGAAAGTTTTAACTGGTCAAGCATCACGTGAAGTCCTATTAAGTATTGCTCATGCGGTAGGTGGCCAATTTGACAGCTTGTATCTCTATCACACAGACATGAGCACCGACGCACTTTTGTGTATGGATGATAACGTAATCTTTTTGAGTGTACTGGTATTTGTTTTAATGTTGAGAGAAGGATGATGACCTAGCTGTTGAGTTTTCTACACTTGAAAGGTTGAAATGCCGTGTCAATAAAAAATTGGACAGAAAATTGTAGAATTATTGAGGTTCTGAAGGAGCTACTATAGTTTTTTTATTATAAAGTAGAATGTCACATTAGAAGCAGTAGTAAATGGACTGCTCTTTCTATGCTAGAACATATTATGATAGAAAATTTTGATTTTGACTGGAACATAAGTGGCTCTGAAAGTCATGCTTCACGCTGAAAGCAATCAACAAGACCAAAAAATCATTAATGAAATGACTTACTGTTGAAGTGTAGATATTTACCCTGCTTCATAATGTAAACCACATCTCAAGTTCAAGGAAAATTCAAATCTCTGAGACTGACAACTTCAATTCACTGAGATGACTGAGTGATATTTTTTTGGTGATGAAATATCAAAATCCTAACATATCATTGAGTAGCTGTGTAATTTTATTATTCATTTTTAATATTGTTTTGTGATCTCTTTCTCCCCTCCATATTTGCAGTTGCTTGGATGGCTTATTGCGGCACCTTTTATTTTGGCGATGTTGTACATACTACTTTTACCATGTTTCAAGATTTTGGTTCGCAAGTTCAGTGTTATTCCTTCAAGCCCGAAGAAACCTCTCCATTCACACTCAGAAGTGAAGCTTAAGGTAAGGGACGTCTGAGCCATTTTCTAAAAAAAGTAAATACTTGCTTCACTCATCCCTTGAAAGGGAACACTGTTTATTTGTTTCTAACCCAATAATGCCACCTGTATATAGAACACTGCTCTGCTCAGTATGTCGTACAAGTGTTACGCTTCTTGTTATAATGTTATTGAAGTTCATTTGTGACCACGTGTCGGCTTTTAGAGAAAGTTAATGAAAAGGCACATTGGGTTGGTTAATCAATATGACAGGAAATTGATACATGCTCAGGTTGCATGCAAGCTGAAATTTCATACTGATTCACGGTTGAGCCACAGGGAATTTTTTTCTAAATCCAGGTTGCTTGGTGGCTGCACTATCAGTATGATTTTTTTTTTTTTTTTTCTTTTTTCTTGTGAAAGACAAAGAACTCCAGAATTTTTACAAGCAAGATATGATAGTTGTCGCAGTAGTTTCTTCCTCGTAAAATAATCATAAACCCCTGCCCATCTCTAATTCATAATCTCATTTATTCTTGAAAGCAAGGATTTACTTGATGAAGTTACACACCAAACGTTTCCTGTTATTCGATTGTTTCTCGTTCATTAATCTCATCATCAATTCTAGCACGAATGAGCGGCTTAGATGATTTACACGGACGACTAGTATTTTAAAATCTCGTCACATGTGTCTTTAGCATTATGCTTGTTGGCTATTCATCATGATGAGCTTCACATGGGTCATACTACTATGATGGATGACCCTAATTGCACAACGACATATCAAGAATTCTAATTGTGATGCTTGTAATTTATGTGTGGTTATACGGTAAGTAAGACCAGAGTTCGGTTGAAATCCGAACTTGTTGGGGTGTTGTCAATAGTTGCGTAATTATCGGCTCCAGCTATGATCTAAATCAATCTTTACAATTTAATACTAGGACAAACTACATTCGATGTTTATTAAACGTACTATATTTAGCATTTCTTTATTAGAATAGAAAAATAAATGTGAATCATTTTTTTCTACTTGAAATGCGTGTATTTCCTCGTAGCAAAAATGGCCTAGTTTTGGGTCTCTTAAACAATAGATGTTCATTTTGCAATGTGAATCATTCTTTTCTACTTGAAGTGTGTCTATTTACTCATAGCAAAAATGGCCTACATTTCAAAAAAAAAAAAAAATGGCCTAGTTTTTGGTCTCTTATAAAATAGATGATCATTTTCCAAATATTATATGAAAGTAGATGGTATATTGCGGATGTAGCAATGGTAACATCTGAGTTACTCCATATAGAAACTTACGTACCCGGTGTATAAACTGATTCTAGTATATAAGTTGATATAATAGTGAAATGAAAACTGATATATGCAGTAAAAAAAATGGACATTTATTAAAATAAGCGCAAGAAAAAGATCTACTCTTATTTTTCATTATATTATATAATATATACACTCCTACTCTGGTCGGTATTTTTTTTTACCTTTCTATGAGTATTTTTTTTAGCCGTTATAGTTGAAAAAAATAAAAATAAAAATAAAAATAAAAATTATTATTTAATATTTTTCTTTTTTTTTTTTAATTATGAAAAGATATGTATAAACAATTTTAATTAATAAAAATAATATTTTTTAAAAAATACAAACTAGATTAGTAATATATATATATATATATATATATACTTCTTGAATTATTGTAATATGCTCCCTGTTGAATTTTAAATCTTCAATAATTAAACGAGTGTGATTATCATGTTAAAACAATCATTACTTATTAAATAAGAATTATATTATAATTCTATAAAGTATGTGTAGACTACATCACTAGTGAATCAAAATTATAATTTAATTAAGGTCTAAATGAGATATAATTTATTAATTAAATTATCATGTAACAAATAAATATATTATTATAGTGTTGGACAACACTGACGTTTTATAACATTGCATAATAAATAAAAAGAAGTTCACCTAGACATTGGTTTCTTTCTTGAGAAATTCTTGGATTCTTCTAGCGATAAACTCTAATGAGATATTTAACTCTAAATTCTAACGAGTTTTTACAATTTTCTTTATTTGAACACATTTTTGAATGATTAGCTAGTCGATTGTAATGTGCGTAATTCACGCAATCGTATACACATGTTATTTTCAAAACAATAGTCGAGTTTGACAGTGTGGGCTAGCTCTTCAAGCAAGAAACGACACGTACTAACATTATCATAAATTAATAAACAATTAGCCTCATATAATATGCGACATAATATCTCAAAATATCTTCTATAATGACATTTGAGATATCATATTTTTTTGAAAAAAATAATAAATATCTCATCTAATATTTTAGATTAATTAATTAGTTAGTGGTTCAAAGTTCAAACTAAATTAGGAAAACAAAAATATTAGGTAGAAGAATATAATATCATATTGTTGCACCACGTAACGTCCTAGTTTTGATCGGGGGAAAAATGTGGAGTTTTATTTTGGTTTTGGGAAAAGAGAAATTGAGACAGTTGAGACTTGAGATTGAACCTACGAAGTCAATTCAGGAGCGAGAATAAAGAAGTTTACTTTGGTCTTGACAAACTAGAGCCGTTTATTGAGATGGTTCAGAGCCCCTCCAAACGATATAGGGAAATGGGCTTGGATGGTAATGTTTTAAGATAAAATGATTTTTTCACCCTCAAAAAAAAAAAGAAAAGATTAAATTATTTTTTCGGGAATAATTTTAAAATGACTTTTGGAGGACTACCTTTATTAATCTAACTCGTAAATTGACCGGAAAAAAAAAATCCTTCTGACGAGAGGAGGGAGGATCAAAATGTTAGAAAGAGAATCAAAATGTTAAAAAGGGAGAAAAAAAAAAAAGAGAGATAACGGATCAGACAAAAAAAATGCCTATAATTTGAGATTTTTGACAATTTAAACTTCTATAAACCTTATTTTCACTCTATTCTTTTTTATTTCCTTTTGATTTCGCTTCATTATCACCTGGAAGATTGAAATATTGTGAGAGTTCAAAGTGGTCACTAACTAAAATAGTGACTATTTCAGATATCATTTGGAAAAATAAAAAAATGCACTTTAATAAGAAAAAACGCATCATTTGACCTAATAGAAATATTATCCGTCGATTGTAATCACTGTTGAACCTTTTGAAGGAGAAAAAAAGAAATAAATATCCCCAAATTTTCTTCCAAAAATGCCGATGAATGCAATTTTATACTATTGTCATAATAAATTTTTCAATTTTCCTCCAATTTTTGCCTAAAAATTGGTTTTTTCAGAAAGATACCATTGTGTTTAGCCGAGGGAAGGAAGGAAACTTTTTGAGTGGGTTTTTCTAAGATTCTTGACAAGTGTAAGTTTAGAAACCTATTTATTTATATGACCAGGTCCTAGAAAAGTTATTTTAACAACACTCCCATAAAAAATCACTCTCAAAACACTACTATTCAAGTTTATTTTCCACGTATGAACCCAAGTTCCAGTTATTTTCATGAGCACGGTAATAAGGCATTACTCACCATAAACTAATAAAGTTCTCCAGACTTACCTCACAATGTATATGTACGCCCCACAGTTATATTAACGTGTAATGTTGTAATGTTGAACCACTGCTGGTGCAGTTTAACATTTTCCTTTTTTTTTTTTCATGGATAACAATTATAAAACGCAATTGTTAGTTAAAAATTTTAAAAATAAAAATAAAAATAAAAACAAAAAAAGAACAAAAACAAAAACTCTTTACGAATCTAAAACTCGTCTCATCTCTCAAAATTGTTGCAATACCTGTCCAGATTCCTGATTCATTGACCTTAGCTTTTATCGAATGGGTAATACTATTGCTATGATAATCATTATATAAGGGCCAAGGAAGGGCGTGAAGAGGAAACAAGCTGCGGTGGGCCGAAGCCGAACCAAGACTTAGCTTTACCACGTAACCTAAGAAGAAGGAAGGAACAGGATACCAATTTTCTCCTCATTCCACTTTCCAGATCGATCAGCTTTCATACTCCATCTTCACCAATTTTATCAATTCGGCATTGTTTGTCACAGTAACACGTGCTCTCTTCCACTTACCCAACACTTCCTTTACTACTCAAACCTTCTCTCCACCAATCAACAATGAATTATCCCATCTGGGTATCTTTCCTTTTGTCATAAATCTATCAGATTTTACATTTTCAAGAGTCAAAATAACATTTTTTTTTTCTTAAGCTTCTCTTCTTTATTTTATTTTATTTTATTTTATTTTATTTTTTAGCAATGTTTATGTAGTTTCATTCAGATTTGAACGACCCCAAAACTATTTCCATTTAGCTCTTCTTCTAGAGGGTACTCGGGAGCCAAGTCCTTCCACTTATTTATGCAAGGAGAAAAAGCTTTGATGTCTCAGAATCATTTCGATCAAGATAAATGTTGCTCAAACTCCAACTCGACTTCAAATCAACTGAAGCCGTACCAGTTTTTCATGTTCTGTGTGCCCATCTTTTTCACTTTCGTCCTCCTCTTCTTGTTTTACTTGTTCTATCTTCGTCCTCGAAGGGTCAATTGGGCATCTCTCGGGATGCGAACTTCTTCTTCTCAGCGTCATCCTTATCACGATGACATTTCAAGGGTGAGATTTACAATACTAGTGTCTATACTTTCGTATTTTACATAATTCTTATGGTTGTGGTCTACCAGGCTGAATTGGGCTTGAAGAAAGAACTACGAGAGATGCTACCCATTATTGTTTATAAGGAGAGCTTCTCTGTCAGAGATACACAGTGAGTTGGTTTGCTTGAATAGTTTGATTTACCAATTATTGTCTTAAAAGTTAGTACTATGTATGGGCCAGTTGATGTCTGTCCTTTATACTTGTTGATCAAAGGTTGATATTTTTGTGTGAAAAGTCTTTACTTTACTTTGGATTGGTACTTGTCGATCAAGAGGATGATATTATTGTGTGATCAATGTTTGGGTTCGATTTGTCACGGGGATCTACCTAGTAATATGCTAGATTTTATTGCCTCCGAAGAATTGTAGTATTAAATGGGAGAACCTAGCATGAAAAAATAAAAAAATAAAAATAAAAGATAAAAGGGAAAAAAAAAAAAAAACGTGATTTCCACGTGAATAGTCCATATTGACAAAGATTTTCCTTTTGGTTAGTTGTAGGAAAGAACATATCGACATCATTCGCTGAGACAAAAAGCTCTAGCAAGTTTGAGGGGTTACATTGTTATTGTTATTCATGAAATTCACTTGGGCAATTTGTAAAATATATTGCTATACTGGGAATAGCATTATATCTCAACTATAAACATCTTTCTTTTCTAGGATAAGCAATGTAGTTGAGGGCATAGAATTAGGAGTGTTGTTCTGTGTAAAAGATAAATGAGCAGGACTAGAGGGTTTCCAGAAATATATCTATTCGCATCAAATCTAGTATTTTTGAACTTCTCCAAGTTAGGGAGGCCAGTACAGTTGATTAATTTCAAAAGTTCAATGTGTTAAGGTATGATTGATACAATTTCTTTTTCTTGTTCGTGATTTCAAGAGAGTTATATTGGCATTGACACAGATGTTCGGTATGCCTTGGAGACTATGAAGCAGATGATAGGCTTCAACAAATACCTGCTTGTGGCCATACATTTCACATTGATTGCATTGATCACTGGCTTGCCACCCACACCACCTGTCCACTCTGCCGCCTATCCCTCCTCTCCTCTGCCAAATCTGAAGCTGAGTTGCCTAATGAAGAGGAGGGCTATATTCAAGGGCCTTCTGTTGCAGAGGGTGATACTGAAACATCTCTTCAACCTGGTTCTCAGACTTGCGAACAGTTAGCTGAGTCGAGGACCAGAGATTCAGAAACTCTACACAATAGCGCTGAAGAAAATGCAGGAGGATCTCATTGTGTGAATCAACATGAAAAAGAAGAGTGCAAGAGGCTAGGCCATAATGCATGACCATACTGGTGGACTCTCGGGTAATCTGTGATCAATACATAATATTTTCAGATAAGACCGATTAATTGATACCTAAAACTTAGGAAAACAGAGGTATTTCTTGGCTATAAGGATCATTGGTAGAACTCATTCACTTTCACGTGTCACCAAAGATGTCAATTGTCATGGTTATCTGTTATGCCATGGGATCAACCGGTCATTTAGTAGGATCGCCGATTACTCTTCTTAGACAACTGAACTGAATTTGTTAAAACCTGTGTTTGTATGTACCTATGTATGTATGCTACATTCAAGATACTTTTCAGTTTCAGGCTATGATGTCTCTTCGTGTTATTCATTCATCAACAGCTTAAGGGTGTACCAGCTGAGCAATAGAAGCTGGCAGCAGCTCTGCAAGCGGAGATGAGAGTCCTTTAGAAGGTATATGATGAGTAAGAAATACCATCATCAAAGCCTGATATGAAGAAACAAATAATCGATTAGAAGTTTATGAAGAGCGTTTGATGACGTTCCTCTAAATAATTGAGAGGCATAAGAGCTTCAATGAAAGTTTTTTAGATGGATCTCATCTGTTATAATAGCTCTCTCTGTTTTCACTGCCTTTTATTTTGTATGAAAGAGACATGAATGACTACTACATGTTTTTCTTCACTTTAGACTTACGGAGTCTCCCCCTAGGAAGTCTATTTGCCGAAATTGTTATGCAACAAATAAATAGAGCATTTATAAGCCTGTTAATGTGTGCTGATGCTCCTGAATGCAAGTTCAAATTATGGCTATTGGTCAGATTATTATGATGCTCTAATTGCAACTCCGAAAATTCAAAATCAATCACTGCGTGGCTGTTTGGTAAAATTAATGTTATCTCATAAGTTCAAAAAAATTAACATTAAAAAAAGGTACACATTAGGACGGACCTTTTTTTTCCCTCTGAATTTCCTGTGTGTAGCTTAGAATTCCCTACTAACATAGATTATAAAACACAATTATTGCAAGCCATATATTCAGAATTCTAATCGCAAACAATATATGTACAGATATTTATACATATACAGAGAATATTTTGAATACGAATATAATTTAATTGGAGTTTCAAAAATAAACAAGAAACAAATTTTGGACAATGGATAAATAAAGAAAAACATATCACAATGTCATGAAATACTTGTGAATTTCAATCATCTTTTCTAGAAATCACATAGATTATCTAGCTTCCATCATTCTTTTTTCATGAAATTGCTTAGACGAAGTGTGTAGAGGAAGTGTGAAAATTTATGGAAAGATAATAATTTTATGGATAATTCTCAAAGTTGTATATTCATGAGATTCCTCAAAGATGATCTATAAACAGCCATCTACATTTGAAACACAATATATAAGTCAGGCAAGAGAAATTAACTTTGTCATCGGATGAATATAACTCTCAAATATATTTTTTAAGAGCAAAAAGAAGAGTCATATCAATTTTGATCTTATTTTAAAGTCACGGTGAAATATGGGACAATTTATACCTTATTTATAATAATTGAGTGTTTAAAAAAATAAATTTTCTAGTAGTATCCCAGTATTATATAACAGGTGTCACGTTATATATCACATTATATATGTATGTTGATTAGTCGTAAAAAAGTTAAAATTTTATAATGATAGATACCAACTATCACTCACCATTGTTAGAATACTCATTTTTTAAAACACACTTAAAAAGTTATTTTAGTCAAAAATACTCCTAATCAGGTTTATTTTCTTTAACAAATTAGATCTTTGAATGATTTAGAGAGCATGTCTAGTATCATCCATTCTGGTCGAGTTAAAAAATAGGTTTATTTTTCGAAACATATTATCCAAAGGATCTATTTTGCAAAAGATGCATTTTTTAATGAAAATTTGGTTATTTATCTTATTAACTTTTTATATGAAAGCTGTTTGTATTAGTAGAATATGATTCTTCTAAAAATTTTTCTTTATTCCAACCCATTCATTAAAAAAATCGAAAAAGATTGAAAAAAAAAAAATCAATTGTGGTCGAGGAAATCATATATGAGTTTGAAAAAACTGGATCTAATGGTTGAAAAAACTAGATTAAACAATGATAACTTATTACTTCCGATCATGGTGAATATTTATGGAGACGTCTGGTGACGAAACATATAGTGGCCATGGTTTAGAGAGAGATTTGGGCTCATTGATTAGGTAATTAGGTAAACTTAGTTAGAGGAGATGACGTTAAATATTATTTTTGAAAATGAGTTAAAGAGCTTATTTTTTATTTAGATTTGGTAAGTTAAAATAGGACTATAAATATGTTACTTAGATATTGAGAATCGAGAGAAAGTAAGGGTAAGAGAGACAGGTTGAAAGTGGTAAAAGAGAGACGGGAATCGTTAGAGGTAAGTGGCTTCTACATTGTGTATTATGTAAATCTAAAAAAAATACTTGTATAATGATCTTTCATACTTTGTTCTTAATACGTGGTTGAACGTGAGTGTTATAAGAGTGGAAACTGTTTATTTTTACAAAACAGTTTTTAATTTTCTCATTGCCTTTTCAAAATTGAAAAATAAAAAGAATAAGTAAGATACCCAATGGCGATTAACATGTCAAACTTTGAATAAGACGGAGACATGACTTAGAAGCAGTTGCAGTTGTCGTATGTGAAATATTCAGTTTTTGGGCAATTAATACTATCGTCTGCCCTTGTCCCAAATTTCCACTCGTCAATAGGCCTATCAGACCTTTCTCTATTCTCTCCCCGTCACCCACCCCCACCTCTCTCTCTCTCTCTCTCTCTCTCTGTCTCTGTCTCTCTGTCTCTCTCTCTCTCTATATATATATATATATGTATATATGTATATATAGCTTCTGATGTCTCTGTTTGGCAGAACTTTTATTGGTATGTCCCTGCGATTACTCTTTAATCATCTGTTTGGCGGCCGAGAAAATCTAGCCAATAATCTATCGTCCCTTTTAGAAAACAGCTGCTCTGGACTTAGAGTTGACTGTCCCAATTCTTGGACTTCTAGAGCAAACCTAGGGCTAGCAGGGCATGATTTTTGTGTTCTTGTTGACTTCAATTTTTCTAATTTATGGGTCTTGGATGAATGATGATTTTTTTTTTCTAATATTTTTTTTTTTTTTGATCTCGATAATTTATCGTTTTACCCTTTTGATTCCAATTTCAAACCCTAATTGGATGGCTTTGATCGAAATCTTTTGAATTTTGTTTGAATGAGTTTTAATGGAATTTGGTTCAATTGGGTGTTGATTGTGGTTGATTGTTTTCTTCTTACAGGATACAAACCCTGGGAAGGCCAATTTTGTGCTCCTTTGGGTGGTGGTTGTGGTCCAGGCAAGGTATGAGGGAGCTCTTTGAGAACATCATTCTAATCTTTGATTACTTGGCTCTTGAACTGTTTTGGTATGTATTAGATGCTATTGAATTCATAGCCGACGAGATTATCTCATTCTATTACGACTTTGGTTATTTGCTTCGGGATCTTGTTCGTTTTCTTCTTTCTCGAATTGTTTAAAGGTATCCAGAGCTTTAGTTCCCACTCTATAACGCACCCTTGTTTGATTTTGTGGACTTGTTGAATGAAGTAACTGTTGAGACTTATAGAGTTAACGACAATTATTGGAAGTGGTGTTTATAAGTCTGAGTAGTAGTAACTTGGTACACTACAATTTAAGAGTCAAAATTTATTGCCCTAGTGATGGGTTCGATTCAAAATACAGTTTATTACTGCTGTGTGGCGAGGGGTAACCGGGTTCTATATGCACACAGTAGTGGAGATCATGAATTGGAGAATCTAGCTTTATTGTGCTTGGAAAGAACTCCTCCTTTTCATAAGTGGTATTTTGAGACGATGGGAAACAGGACATTTGGTTTTCTAATTGAAGATGGATACGTTTATTTCACGATTGTTGGTGAGAATGTTGGAAATCCTGGGGTTCTTCAGTTTCTGGAGCATCTTAGAGACGAATTCAAGGAGGTAGCCAGAAAGGGGTCAAGAGGAAGTTTGTCAAGTTTGAATTTAACGGTACAAGAACAACTAGTTCCTGTTATCCGCCGCTTGATTACCTCCTTAGAGAACGTTTCCCACAGAGGTAGGGGTTGGACAGGTGAGACTCCGTCACTTCATGCCGGTTCATCTCCATCGCCAACTAGCAGTGCAAATGGGCAAACTGAAGTTTGCAGTTCTACAAAAGCTCCTTTATTAGGCAAGTCTAGCAAACAAGAGAAGAAGAAGGGAAAGGATCATGTAATTGCAATTAGAGAAGTTGAATTGGAGGAGCATAGAAAATCAACAGATAGAGGAGTTAATGTTGATTCTATTTCAGCAACTTTGGATTCTTCTGACCAAGGTGAAGCAGGTTCTTCAATTCCCTTACAAAAGGAGTTAGGTCCAATGAGGATCAGATCCAGTACTCAAAGCATTCGAAAGAAGTGGTGGCGTCAAGTGCGTATTGTGCTCGCTGTTGATGCAGCTGTCTGCTTATTACTGTTTGTGATTTGGTTATTCATTTGTCATGGTATTGAGTGCATCCGTTGAAAGTAAGTCTTACTATTATTTGTTCGATGGGGTTGGATTCCACAGATGGAGTGAACAGAAGCTATGCCAAACTTTGTCAATGAAATATTTACCAGTTTGGAGGGATGTGTTTTGAGACGTACATTCATCAATATCGGATTTAGAAATATCGCTGTACAGTTTTCATAGTTTCTATGTTTCGTGTAAATGGAAATTTATGAGATTTACGGCATCTTGCTTGCGAGTATTTTTTACATGCCTTTCTGCTGCTACCGGAGATGTTTCGTACCAGAGCCTATTCTTTGCTTCTTCGTTTTTTTTTTTTTTTTTTCCTTTTTTGAAAGCATACCAGAGCCTATTCTAAGCATTAGTCTTTTTGCATTTTGCAACATGTTGTAGAGCATCTTATGGCCTTTTTTTAAGGTTTTTTTTTTCTTTTTTTTTTTTTGTTTTTCCTTTTGTCAAAACTATCCTTTCCCCGTTGCATAAAATAGATGGAGGAATTTTTTATTATTATTATTTTTTTTTTTGAGCAATGAGCATGCAATATTGTTATACTTGTGCAATTTTAGAACATGTCAATATAATGAGATAATTATTGTATACTATGACATTATACTTTTAGGCATTTAGTCTTTGTGTATTATGACAACATATTTCAGTAATGTAGTCTTCTTATTATTGGTAGGGGGTTATTATTTTCAGTTTTTCTCATGTGTTAAACGTAAAAATGGTATCTTCTTAACAAGCCCTTTCCCCCCTTTTCCTGGACCTCTTTTTCATCCAATATTTTTTTTTCCCCAACTATAATTCAAGTTGTGAACGAACAAGGATAGGAAATAAGTTCCTAGACGTAAAAGAACGTAGGCAATTTGACTCTACGTAAAGGTTTTGACATACATAAACAAAATTGGCTCACAATAATCCAAAATCAATATTGGGATCATCCAACAAGCAACAAAGAAATCGGATTCCCCATCTATAAACCTCTCCTTTAAAGCAAGAATTATCAGCAGTAGTCTAAATTTGGGCTCCATCAAGAACTTGTTCAGGCACCAGCACCCTGAATACGGCGTAATGATGATTCAAGCTTCTTTCACCTTGTAGTCTATAAACACTACCCAGTGCCCCAGCATTGGGGTTTGGAAAAGCATAGAATATACGCCTAATTCTCTGATGAACCAGGGCCATTGCACACCTGATGTCAAGATTTAAGCAGAAAAATCAATGTTGCAAACTCGTACGATTAAAGAGTAATCAGGGATGAAAGTATACCAATGGTAACTACTTACATTGTACATGGCTCCCATACAAGATAGATGTCATAACCAGTGCATAGATATGGTCTGGATGATAGAGAGTGTGAATCTTCTCCACAATTGTTCATGATACGATTAGCTGCAATCTGATTGGCATGATAAAAACCTGACAAGTTAATTTGAATGCTAAAGTTTACCCAAAGACAACTGAAAAAAAATTGTTCCAAGAAAATATTGTTGCTCGTAAGTCATAAGCAAAGGTTGTCCAGGTAATTGTGAGTATTAGCGTGAGTTAATGAGATACTTCACATAACATCTTACTATTATTATTGTTATTTTTTTTAACTTGGTGGAGGGAAAATTCAAACTCAAACTTTGAAGGAGGTACGGTTACCACTAAGTCGTGCCTGCAACCACGATACTTCATATGCTTCAGATTAGTGGCACACGATACATTTAATGGTCTAACAATAATTGATTAAAATGATGACACAAACCAACTTCATACGCTACAAATTGTGGCCAAGCAATATTTACTGGTCTGACAATAATTGATTACAATGACCCAAACAAACCAACGTATGAAGTACCAGCATATACTGCAGAGCATTTAAATTACTATCCATGAAATTAAAGATCAGATTGGAAACAGAAACCCAGTTAAGGTTGAGACAACCATCATCTAGAACAATGCCGAGTTTCGGAAACACTACCAAAACATTCCTCCATCCCTATTTCAAAAGACATATCAAAGGCGAATTAAAAAGACCATCATTATGTAGATCTATTCAATATTCTTAGGACCATCATTATGTAGATCTATTCAATATTCTTAGAACCCTTCGATTTGAATTTTGCGTTCTCTCCAAAGAGGACTGATATGAAGCACAAAGAAGTAAGCATACCTTTTCAACATGTGTCTTTTGTCTCTTTGCTTGAGACCCCATGGACTCCTTCTGTGTATTATCCCCATCAGTTGGCTCATCTTGGATCTCACCCAAACTAGGGAAAAGGTGTCTGTCCCTGGCAGCTGAAGATTCGATAGCTACAACAGCAGCATGGCGTAAAGGGTGCCAACAAGAACTTGAAAGTACTGGTTGCTGCTCAGCCCACCCCCAAGGGTATAAACAAGAAACACCAGTATATAATTGTTTTGTACCATCCGAAAAACCAGGAGGGGGCAGCGTCACCATTCCCTCAGAATCAGTATTCGAATCAAAGGCTGAATGCTTTTTAAGGCAGCCAGTTTCAAGGTTGTCTGCTGCGATATCCCAAGAATGAATTTGATCGTGTGCAGTAGCAATTGTCTGTTTAAATAAAGGATCCACTATAACAGCAGCATTGACAACCTGGAGATGTAATGGTAGATGAAATGAAGACAAAAAGTACAGACAATGATGAAGTTAACCCTTTCAAAGTACATGATGCGTCATAGGGAAGTGTAGAAATGTTAGTTAATGGAAAGAAAGCAACTTGGTTACCAAAAAGTGAAATAGTTACCGAACCACCCTCAGATTTTGCCAAGTTAATAGCTAAGTTCATGAAGCTGGAAATTGATTGGGTGTCCTCCTCACTGAATCCATTAATACCATCAATATTACTGTTTGACGATGAAATAGAAGACAAGTTAGTTACAAAATATACATCTACAGAAAGATCTTTTGAAACGTAAATCAGTATAAAAGTGGTGAAACACATTAAGTAGACCAACATATACAAACAAACAAGAAATTTCAAAGATGGTAATCATTCCTTACTAGGTTGGAGGATGATAAGAAGTTGGCCAAAGTTTACATTGTTCTTCCCACTCTTCCTTTGAGGATGCAGCACATTTGCATACCTAAAACAAACTTGAGTAAGTAAACTCTGCAGCAATATATATAATCTTTAGCTGGATAAAAGGAATAGATCTTTTAGCCTAAATAAGTGACCTTAAGATAAGCTAAAGCAGGTTATCATGCAAAATGGATTGGTGTGGGTAATATGTGATACAAGGAAAACAATATTTTCATAATTTTTTCCATTGTTGAAAAATCTTATTCTACTTGTAACAGGATATAATCATGTTCGTGTAAAGAAACTAGTAGACATATTATAAAATGTCAACACAATGCAAATTGTGAAGTATACACTAAGTTTTATACTGCACCTAGAAGATTAATTTTTGAAGAAGCAGCAGTGCCTAAACACAAGGTTAGAAGACAAAAAGGAAGACCCACTTTTGTTTTAAAAGCACTCAACTTGTAGGAAGTGATTAGCTCCTGTATGTCATGGGGCATGCTGCAGGGTTCATTGCTCATTTCAGAAGCTACACATAAGATCACCGACAGCTGAATTTTTCCTGAAAATCCAAGTCGAGTCACCCACCATGTTATGTGTATGACACAACTTCAAGTCAGCTCAACACGCAAAGCATAGTCTTCAAGATAATTTTAGGCAGCAGAAAATAAATGATATTAACACATACACAATTACAAAGATGTACTTGGAAAAGGGCAAATTCTAAAATAGATTTTTCAACTAGTAAGCGTAAATAAATTCGTTTTAGGCAAAGACTAAATATTTTTCAACAACGAGTTCTGAGAGAGTGAAAAAGACATGGAAGCAAACCTCCTTGTAGATGTTTCTTCTGCACCCGCTTCACATGGCGAAGAATTTCAAGCGGGGCAATTTGGTTCAAACGCCTAAGAAATAATACAATAATTTCTTTCCAATTAAAAACAACAGGACCAAGATTATGCATTTTGGAATAGAAGATCCTAAATTGAAAAGCTCTGAGTCGAAAGGAGTGTAAGTAAGAAATAGTGACAGT
>JXTB01000638.1:68726-119689 GCA_002914805.1 Parasponia andersonii | reverse complement strand
TTCTCCTCCTCCTCCTCACCATCAACTCCCTCTTCCTCCACTCCAGTACTGGCGAGGCTCTGCTGTGGATCGTGATATATATGTTCATAGAATTGTTTCTCAGCCTCCCGTGGATTCAATACTGCCTTTGTGACAAGCTGCAAGATAGTTCAAAATAAAGTTCAATCAACTTATGAATTTATAAAATTAATTATATAGAATTAAATCAATTTTCCGGACTTACTTTCTTAATCTTGAATACATGAACACAATCCATCATTGATGGTGTTTTATTGCTTGTCCATGACAGCATCCTTGGGAATTTGATGCCAAGGTTCTCACAAAATGCACCAGTAAGCTTGGGGATAGCCTCATAAGCTCAATACTGTAAGGCAATGCTAAACTCATACACTGTGTATTTAGCTTCCTTGTCCTTCTTATTGTTTTTCATCTTCTGAATGTAGTTTTCCCTCTGATGCATCATGTCCTTATTCAAACTAGGAAACGTTCTCTCGTAAGATCGCCTTCCCCATGGATAATTAAAGAATTCCTCCTCATTCTCCACAATAGAGAGCATATCCATCATAATCTTCGTGATTGACTCTTGTGCCATCAACAGCCCATCAACTAAGTAGCACAAACCCAACTTCCATACATCCTCCTTCTCCTCACAATTTAGAAATGCAGCTTCTAATTCACCGGATCTCACATTAGCTGCATTATTAAGGTATGTCTCCCTTAGCCTCATGCTACTAGACATAGATTTGTACTTCATAATGTCTAGATCTTTGGCACAGTTTAACGCCGTTATCAACGCAAACTCACTAAGCCCGAATCTCAAGTTGCTATCCCCAATGAAAAACTGCAACTCCGCCGTGTTTTGGGATTTCACCTTCCTCAACAGTAGTTGGTGTATAAGTACTCCTGATGCTTGCATTGGAGGAGCAAGAAAAAACTGCTTAAACGGACACTGCTTTGCCCTCTCTAATAAATTATACTTCTCGAATCTCTTCTTAATCTTCGACATCACTGTTGTTCCTTTTATAGTGACCCTTCCAGGAAAGTGTTCTCCAAAAGGTACAAGGAGCTTTGACATTTGGTTCGGCATAAGAGGAACAAAGTAATTTAGTTAGGATTTTTATAAATTTAACATATATCAAAAGCATCTAAATTACGTCCAAATATAGTTGAAACGCATCGAAATAGGTCGAAAAGTGATTGAAATTTCGATCATTTTGATTTCGACGAGATTTCGATTGTCATCGAAAAATCTTACAGAAACTATCAAATGAGAACAAATAGCAAGGAGTGGAAATTGTCCACAGAACAAATCATCGAAAAACAGAGCACGTCGAAATGGAATCAAAAATTAATCGAAAGCAGTCGAAAAAAGATTAAAGAAGAGAACAGGTCATCGAACTGTGATCGAAAAACAGTCGAACTAACATCGAAAATTTAGAGCAGCCTTATTTTCTATTTTAAATTGTCATCGAAAATGTATCGAAATACTGTAAAAAAAACCTATTTCGAAGGGTATCGAAATTTCGACTCTGTAAATCGAAACATAGTCGAAATACCATCGAAAACACGTCGAAATACCATCGAAAACACGTCAAAATACCGTCGAATATCATCGATCTGTCATCGAAAAACAGTCGAACTAACATCGAAAATTTAGATTTTCTATTTTAAAATGTCATCGAAAATGTATCGAAATTTCAGCACTATTCATCGAAATAAAATCGAAACACAGTCGAAATACCATCGAAAAGGTATCGAAATTTCGACTGTAAATCGAAACACAGTCAAAATACCATCGAATATCATCGAACTGTCATCGAAAATTTAGAGCAGTCTTATTTTCTATTTTAAAAGACAAATTAGCTTTAAATTTCATGGAAAATGTATCGAAATTGCAGCACTATTCATCCAAACCTCATCGAAATAAAATCGAAACACAGTCGAAATAACATCGAAAGTTTATTTTACCTATTTAATAAATAGAGAATACGGAGCATATTTAACCTAATTTCTCTTTTAAATATCATCGAAAAGGTATCGAAATTTCAACTTTGTAAATCAAAACCAAGTCGAAATACCATTGAAACTACGTCGAAATACCATCGAAACTACGTCGAAATACCATCGAAAATACGTCGAATTTCGCGTGATTTTCCGGTATTATTTTCAGCCATACTCATCGAAATATGATCGAAAATTTAGACCAGCTAATCGAAAATGCATCGAAAAAATGTCGGAATGAAGTGAAAATTTTCTAAATTGTCTTCTACTACAAATGCCCTAAAATAAAATAAAAAAACCCTCAAATCAGATTTTGCTTACCTTCTTTTGGGGACTCATTTTTCTCAACGTAATCCTAAACACTGAGACAGATTTACGATAGACGGCACGACGAGATTTCGTCTTCCTCGGTTAACGACGCGATGGTTCTTGGCTCTTCAGAGAAGGAGACGAAAGAGAGAGTTGGAGAGAGAGAGAGAGAAATGAGGAGTTTAAGGGAGCAAGAGGCATATTTTCTCTTAGGTATTAGTAAGGGTATTTTCGTCCGTAAGCATATTTTTCAAATATTTTTTAACTAGTGCATATGGGCCAAAATAAGGGTATTACGGAGCATATTTAATCTAATTTCTCTTTGGCTATGGCTTTCTTGGGTTCGTGATATTAGAATGTACTAGAAAATTGGTTTAGGAGGCAAACATTTGGGTCAAAATTGGGATTAGGTTTTCATATTATTTAGGTGTCAGATCTAGAAATTCTCTTTAGTTTTTGTTTATTTCCCTCCTTTATTTTTTTCTTTTTTTTTTTTTAGATTGAAGCCTTACTTGATATTAAAATGAAATGACATGGAAATATATTCCTACTAGTAAGTTGAAATTTTAATTTTAGCATTTTTAAAATGCTAAGACTTATGCTATTAATAAGAAAGTAATGACATTTTTTTTTTTTTGGAAGAATGCTATGCTCATGTGCTATAAAAAGCCTACTATGTTGTAGTGTTAGAAGGATCGTATCAATTGTATTGATTTTTTAAATTTAAATTTAAAAAATATTTATTACACATTCTAACGTTAGTTATCTCAATCCGATATAATAACCATATGTACGAAATAAAATATAGGCATTGGCAAAAAGAGGGATAGATGAGGCCAACTCCTTGCTATCATTTAATTAGGATTTTATACTTCATTAATTTTTTTTTGGGAAAAATAATTATAAATGGTTGGTTACCACCGTAACAGTAAAAAGTTTCCGACTTTTTGGGAAACTTTGATTTAGAGTATTAGTGTTGTTTCTCAATGTAGTATGGGCCAATATGAATCATAAGGATTAATTTTAGAGTATTTATAAGAAATAGTCATTTTTTTAGATCTATTTAAAAAAAAATGACCGCTTTTTACACTTACGTAATAAATGATCGTTTTATAATTTATTTGATAAATGATCGTTTTCAGTTGGTTTACTTTTTAAAATGTAAATCAATTTTTGAGAAGGTAAATCATTTTTTAAATTAAATCAATTTTTAAAAAATAAATTAATATATTTTGATATAAAAGAATAAAAACAGTCATTTATTAAATAATTTTTAAAATTTGTCTATTTTTAACAGTAATTAAAAAGGATCATTTTCCAAACTACAATCCAAAATTCAGCTATTTTGCCAAAAAAAATCCTTAATTTTAACTCTGACATGTTGAGGAAATAAAGTTTGCCATTCTACAATACAAAGTAAAAACTGATATTTCACAGAAGTGTTGTCATTTTCAGACTTTAAGAGTAGATTACTAGCCAAATTATCTAATTGAGCCAAAATTGAAAGGAGGTTTTGAAATAACCTTTTTTAATCCTCCCTTACTTTTTAAAATTCTTTGTCCATTTTTTTTTTTGGATATAAATTCTTTGTTCAATTTAAAATTCAATTTATTTATAATTTTTTAAGTAATGCTAAGAAGACACGTTAAAACACCAATTACCATACGAGATGTCAAGTTTTTTCACTAGAGGATGAAATTAATATGGAATCAAGTTTTTTCACTGGATCACAGGTTGCACCTAAGTGTCATTCTCTCTTCCAAAAAAAAAAAAAAAAAAACAAATAGAGCACCCTAAGGTGCCTTCTTAGCATTAGTCTAGATTTTTCCATAGAGCTTAAACGGTTGTCGGTTAGCACTGAGAATCTCATAGCAAACAAATCCCCAATTCTACGTTATTCATTGGAGTAACTTCTGCTTACTTCAACAAGAAAACGAAACAAAATCGTTTGTTTTTATTTATTTTTTATTTTTTAAGCACTCTAATAAAATCACTTCAATTCTATGATATCAATTTGTTAAACCGAAAGAAGAAAAGAAAATAATACCCCTTAATTTAAAATGCAGTCCAAGAACTTAAATAAGAGAGATTGTTGAGTTTCAACAACCCCTTAATCCCAGGGAACTTGGAGAGGTAAAACAAGCGTTTACACAACAGAAGAGAAGGATACACACAAATATGCGTCAAAAAAAGGGGGGGACGGGGGTTTGGAGGGCGGGACTGAGCTTTTCATTTATCCCACTCTGAATCCATGAGTTGCCGATCAACCTTAAAATTGGATGCATGCCCTCTTGCCACCTTATCTGTCAAACGATCCCAACCCAATATGTGAGGCAGCGCGTACTGCACATCACAGTCAAAACAACATAAAATCATATCCATCATCTCAGTCATCATACTAATGCAAAAACACAAAAAAAAAATATATATTCTGCCATGTCACATACACTGCAAGCCGTCTTCACCACTGCAAATTCAGCAGTCGTGAAAGGAACACTTAAGTTATCTCTGGTTTTCTCAACATTGTTGATTACAGCTGCCATAACATATAATATCAATAAGGAGATGAATATAAACCACTTTCAAAGATTTCACAGACGAAATGCTTAATTAAAAACATATGAATTGTCCAGGGGGAAAAAAAAAAAGAAAAAGAAAAGAGAGAGAGAGATGGGTGCTTACTCAAAGAGATCATATAGCCACTGCCAGTTGAATGAGGCTTAATTGACAAACTCTTCCTCACTTGTCCAGCATTACTGCAGGACAACTTCTTTGATAAATCCAACAGCTAATTACTTCTTCTAAGTATTAAAACTAATTTGATTTTGACATGATTGCACGTTAGAAAATAAGTAGATAATTCTATCTGAATTGGCTCAAGTCAGATACTCAGAATGCATTAATCTGTTTCATAAAGCAAGTAAATTCCCCATCCCAAGTTTTGAGTTTCGTACATGGTGGTTCCACAAGAAAGGTAAGGTAGAAATTAACCTTGAAAGCATAGAAGGATCGTGGAAGAATTCACAAGAGTCACTGACACCCAAGCTTATCAATGATCCAACCTCTGTCGGGCTTAAAGCAAATAACTAGAAAATGAATGTCCATTAGTAAATGAAGCTGCAAGACAGGGGACTTATAGAGCTCAGCTGAGAAGTTACCCCAAGTGAGCTCTTCAAATACATGCACTTATGACAAGTAGACAATAAAAAAATCCAGACACTATCATTTGGGTAACATTAAAAGCATATGAAGAAAAAACTAAAAATAAATTACCTGCTTCTTCTCCCAGTCATACTTGCGCTCACCAATGGCAGGAATGAACTTCAACATCATGACACCGCGGCGTTCAACCACATGAAGCCCAGACTGCACCATGCAATGTGCATAAAAGAATTAAAGAGAATACACATAAATTAAGTTCATAACCATGGGAATAAAAATAAGAGCTTATAGAATGACAAAGGGTAAAAAGCACACATCCAATTTAGTGAATGTTGGGAGAATGGGAGTCACAGAGAGAGCAGCTTTGCCCTTGAAAACAGTGTAAGGAGCTGCAATGCCTACAATTTCAGAACCAAACAGGATAGATGATTACCACACAGTCTACCCTTAGCATGATGGAAGAAATGAACATTGTAAAAATGCTGCAAAACTACAGTAAAAACAGGTTACCTTTAACACCAAGGTTCTGTTCAGCGGTTGAAATTCCCGCACGAGAAGTAAAAGTATGCAATGGTAAACCATGACTTAAATTGCCATCCTTTCCACACAATATGTTTTTAGATAAATGATTCCTAATTAACAAAGAAAACAAGAAGAAAGAAGTCAACAAACATAAACATCAAAACAAAAAACAGAACAAGAACAATAAAAATATGGAAACCCACATGGCTGTGCGTTGGCAAGTAGAAGAAACAAGATAGTAGCTTGATGGCATTCAAATGAAACTATTCTGAGTTCTTTAGTTCCACATTGAGGATGAAGAACTAATTCTAACTTTTATAAGTCCAAGGACACCTATTCTTAAATATAAAAGTGAGAATTCCAGCAGAACACCTATTTTTTGGGTTTTACATTCAAATTTTGTACTACATGTATATTGCAATCCCAAGTTCCTAATGTTCAAAATAAAATGACAAAGAAACATGGCCTGAGTAATTCTTTTCACAAAACGAAAAGGAGACTTAAGTCTGGGAAAGAAAAGAAACAGAATTACAGAAATATTCTTATATTTCCTAGAAAGAAGATGAAAGATTTGATGTTAAGAGATCGATCTAAGAAATGAAAAATATGCAGAGCATGTTTTGATAGAAGTGATACTCATATGACCTAAACAATGAACTTATTACCAAGAGCACATGTTCCCAAATAAAAGGATAAGACAACAAAGGACGCAAAATTCAAGTTAAGGAACAATAAGAACATGATTATGGTACATCAGAGTCCACTGCAATACTGCATGAAAGTTTACCCTATGTCATGGACAAGTTAAAATATACAAGAATCTTCTTTTACAAAAAAAAAAAATAATAATAATAATTCACATTGTAAACTGATGGAAGGACCCAAATACATGGAAAGTAAGCATCAAACTTGATAAAATGTTCGCAACTATGGTGAAGTCCTTAACCATAAGTATAAAGTTTCAAAGCCTAAAAAGAGAAAATGCTACAACATGACATTAGAAACATGATGCTACAGTCTCCTAGAGAACAAGAATCTTTCAATCACAGTTTGACGAGATAACTGAAGAGTTACGATAGTCATGTAATGAAACTTCCCCTAGCAAACTCTACCGTTAGTGTGGCTGGTTTTGTCATTCTAAACTCTTCAATATCTCAACTTGAGTTTCTATTTATTCGACATCCATAACATTTAGCACCATCTCCTCATTTGCAAGTTATAAAAATGTATGTAATTTAATATATATGCTTAACATATAGTTGCATATGTAGGTATGATTAACATATAGTTAAATATGTTTGTACATACCTAAATATGCACATTAAATTCTTCAGTATACATAGACTAACTAAGGATCAAGATCTAAAGTGGATATAAATTTAAGTTTGATTTATGTTACATGACAACAATTTCAGGTCCATTGTGTGCACGCATTACTTATCAAAGTTTTAACCCTGTTATTAATAAAAGGGGGATTTTAACCCTGAACTTTCAACTTGCACAGACCTCCACTGGTAAAAAAAATTATTAAAAAAAAAAGAAACTAATTTTCCTTGATAACCAGAGTCATAGTTCATGTAGAAATACAAGATAAATGCCAAAAAAAAAATCTTATTTGATTTTTGAAGCTCAATTTCTGGGTTAAGGAAAACAGGGCCATTCCATTTCTCGAAAAACCCAAAAAGAGGTGACAGTTTCTGGCGAAGAAGATGTAGACTGTAGTGGTTAGTAGCAGACCTAACAAGTAGATAACACGAAGAGTTAAAAGCTTGTAGTTTTACCTTGAGCTTGCGAGGAGACGAGAAAGCTTCATCGTCATTGCTACACTGGCGAGAGAGAGAGCGAGAGAGAGAGGTGTTTTGGGTACAGTGGAGAGAGATGGTTTAGGCGCTCTGAGAAAAATGTCTAATGTTTTGGAGAGAGAGACACTGTATGGTATGGTGCTGCTTCGGTGCACTGAATTTATTTGAACCTGAAGCGAGACGGTTCCACGTGTTCTCCCAACATCACAAAAGTTTCAGAATTTTGCTTTTTCCACCCCCCAAACAATTTTAAACTTTGCTAAAACACAAGTATTTGAAAAGGGCTTTTGGTATCATTAATAATTAGGGCCTGATTAGTTCGCTCATTTAAATAGGTATATATAAATAGAAATAATGAAATGTATTATAGTCTTTCGCTTGTGCGACAAATTGGTTCTCAACTCTTTTATCGAAGCTTGTAAATTTCTAATGATATATGTTAGTAGCAATCTTAGATTATTTTCAATTTTTTTTAAACGAAATCTACGTATTTTAAGAAATATAGAAAAACTCTTTGAATTAAATATGGAAAAATTTCTTTGAATTTATTTTTTTTCCAATTACAAAATACTTTGTAATTTGACTATTTTTTACATTTGATCTCCACCTATCATCAAAATTAGGAAAAGTGATGAAAACTCATAATTTAGTGAAGGTGATTTTTATTTAAAATAAATTTAAGAGTTTTCTATACTAATTTTCAAGTAATAATTTGATTTTTCAAATGGCCTTATAAGTGATAAAATAGTTTACAAACAATTATCTATGTATTCAAATACACAATAAATATATAATATAAACCTAAATTTAGCTTTGACAAAAGTTAATTTTATCATTTTATGTTAATTTAACCAATTTAGTTTACGTGGGAAGGTCAGATTTCAAAACATGGTCAAATCATAAGGTCTTTTATAATTAAAAAAAATTAAATACAAGAGGTTTTCCCATATTCTTAATATACAGAGGGTTTTGCAAAAAAAAAAAAAAAAAGTTAATATAAAGGTCGTTTTATAATGTTTCTTCAATTTTGTCCTATCTCAAGATTTCTATCGCTATTCTCGTTAAATCAATGCATGTAATTCATGTATGTATTTTTCAAGGGCAGCACTAGGAATAACATTGAATCGTTTTATTTATTTATTTATTTTTAGGACAGATTTATTACCATCCTTCCAAATCTATTCTCTATTCTCCCCACACCGTATGTTAGCAGTTTTTTTTTATTATAAAAGATTGTTTTCAAATAACTTTTAAGCACAACAAAGTAGTAAAAATAAAATCCCAAATAAACATGTAGGGAAATTTTGATCCAAACCAAGAGTCTAAACACACATTAAGCGAACAAATAAGAACACCGGTGTGATAAAATACCAAGAGATCAACCTTCTTCTTTCCTTTTCTTTTCTTTTCTTCATCTTCTTCTTCTTTTTTTTTTTTCTTTTTTTTTAATAGAGGGGGGTTTGAGTTATAGCAATATTGTTTGTATACAGATGCAGATGGTTTTAAGTATCCATCTTTTGCTTTCGTTTTATTCTCTGTTCTAATTTATATGGAAATTGGAAATGGGTAGTGTGTATAATCCAACGCTTCTATTAATAAATGTTAATTCTATGCCAAACGATATAGGCTACAAGTTCTTTGAACACGTCAACCTAGAGGTTGGAAAAAGTGTCCCAGGCAGTATTGTTTTATTTTATTGTAGGGTACGTGGCACAAAATATTCCTGAATTTTTTATACAGTGTCTATTTGAATGGTGGAGAAATTAGAATTGTTGAAATAAATATTCGTTCAGATAGATTTTTCTTTCAAATGAAATAGAATAGTTGAACCAACCAAATCATAAGTACTCAAAATTATTTTATTTAATTTTTTAAAATAAAAAAAATATTTTTGACAAATAGAGCCTAATTCACGTCTGTCCATTGTGGATCAGGCGCTTGACCCACGGGCCATAATAATAGGCTGCGAAGTGGTCTATTTGGCCTAACTCATTTTACTATTTTTATATAAAAACATATAACTTTAGGATACAATATAAATTTTCATTTTAATAAATCATTAATATGGCTCAGTTAATATTTGTTCATAATATTATTTGAATATATACATTTACTTATATAATATGTGGTTGTGTATTTACAATGTAGATAGAAGTTAATATTTGTTCATAATATTATTTGAATATATACATTTACTTATATAATATGTGGTTGTGTATTTACAATGTAGATAGAAGATATAGATAGAAGTTAATTATAATTAATTAATAGGTTATTCACGGTGCATAACCAATATTGTATACTTTATTTATGTTGGTGATGAATTATAGTAAAATTGACTTATTCACGAAAGTCTATTGTTGTATTGGGACATACATTGAATAATATAATTGTAAATAAAATTCAATTAATGACTCTCAAAGGATACAAATGTTATAGGTTATTTATTAGTTTCACTCTAAATCCTAAGTTAGTTATATTTTAACGAATAAAGTTTTACAGAGTAAATCCTAAGGAGAATTAATATTCTCAGTACTTTTGCAAGACATATTTATTAAATAATATATTTTGGTACTTAATTAATCATAAGTTTTAAGCTTAAGTGTGTTAAGTCTAATTTGACTAGAAATATATATATGTTGACCGATATTCATTAGAGAATTTAGTGTGCCAAAGAAGTAAAGATGAATTAAAGTAAATTCTCAATTTGATTCGATATTATGTAGAATGGTGTTGAAGCAAAAGAATTAACATGTAGGCATGCATAATTAGAGTGTAGTTTCAGCCTTTTAATAGAAAAAAAAAATGTTTATTTGGAGTTATATATATAAAATCATAAGATTCCTAATCTATCTCTTATCAATGATCACACTTCTACGCTAAGATGCTATGACCCAAAAACCCGGCATTGTGCCTTTAGTAATTTTATAGGGATATTATCACTTTTATACTCTGTATTTTGGCACTTTGTTCAAATTATACATTATGTTTTGGTTATTATCAACATAGACCTTTAGATTTGAAATCTGTTATAAATTTATACCCTGATACCAATTTAGAAGAGTTAATTTACCAAGTTGCTGTTTAAAAAATTGAAAATAAACCATATTAAAACTGATCCGATAATAAGTTTATTAAATCATCTTGGTAAATTAACTGCTCTAAATTAGTGTCAGAGTATAAATTTGTAACAAATATTAAATTTAAGGGTCAATATTGATAACAATTAAAACAGAAGGTATAAATTGAACAAAGTGTCAAAATACAGGGTATAAAAATGATGATATCCCAATTTTATATGAAAATATGACTAAAAGGGTTATCTTGCAAAACTCATACAATTTCCAAATTAAAAGTTGGACATGTAAATCTTAAAAAACTTGTGCCACGAAAAACACTCCATTGAATTTATTCATTTGAAGGCATATCTATTAGAGTTTAAGAAAAATCCAATTAGTTAATCTAAGAACTTATTTGATAATTTCTTAATTTCGATAAGCTAAATATGTGGAGACCAAAGAAAAAGTATTGTTTCTGAAATAATAAAGTAAATCTTTTAAATATGTATACTTTAATACATCCAAAAATAAGCGATTACAATTCAAACTATAGTCCAAGCAAGTCATAAGTTTTGAAACCAAACCTTAAGAAGTTTAAAATGTCTATTTATACAATAAGTCCTCATTCATAATAAAATCACCTTATACATTTACTTGATAACAATACTAAACTTGACAAAACGACTAGGCATTAGTGTGAAGAAAGGTATAAAGAATATGCAACAACCATATAGGATGAACGAAATAACCAGAGTGATCTAAGTAATCTCACTAGCCAACAAGATCTCTAACTCGATCAGATTAACCTATGTGTCGCCTACTAAACCTAGAAAGACAACCATATATGCTGATATTAATATAATACTCATGTATAATACAATGACACATGTAATATGAACAATATATAAAACAACTATGGAGAAATATTTGTTCTAAAGGGTGCTTTGATCTTTCATATAAAGTCATTTTAGGTTTTCTAGAAAATTGAACAGCATAATGACTGTATTTTAAACAGACCAAAATTAAAACTTACACGTAGCAAATTCTAGAGAAATAAAATCTATAAAACATAGTCCAAAACCTATCACTCATCAAAGTAATTTTAACTCACATTTTCCATTACTTTGTGCTTCCAATACTATTTCTTTACTTTCATTTTTTTACTCCCCAAAAGATAAAACATTAAAATCTTATAATCAAGATGATAGGATAGATACCCAAAAAGAAACAAAAAATAAAAAAAAATAAAAAACATAAAAAAGTAAAAAAAAATAAAAATTGGCATTTAGAATTGAGTCATTTTTTTTCGTTTTAAAAATCTCCTTAATTATATACGTGTTTGTGTATACACAAATATATATATATATATATATATATATATATATATATAGGTTCCCAATCTAAAATGTATTGTAGCACCCCAAGTTTTACATCAAGTATACTCTGAGAAGATCATGGATATTTAAGTGGTGTTCTATGAGCTTTAAAATATCTTCAAGCTAGCATTTTTAGATGAAATCAAGTAGTGTTACATTTGGTATCAAAGTCGACTCAATCTGTACTTGTGTAGGTCTTGGAAGGTTGCCACGAGGAGGAATCTTGGTGAATGTAGACCTCACTCATAGGAGTTATATGTGGACTATTGAATACAAACGCCTTAGCGAAGACGTCAGTCATTTTACGAGAAAAGATTGTAACATCTCAAGTCTTATATTAGGTATACTATGGGAAGATTATGGGTATTTAAGTGGTGCTCCATGAGCTCAAAAGTACCTTCAAACTAACATTTTTTGGTAAGACCTAATGGCCAATTTATATAAATATATATTTTACTTTCCATGCTGATGTTTTCTTTTAATTTGTTCATATAATAGTTGTATATTTTTCCGTTAAATTTCGCACTTGACAAAACTAAGAAGAGTGAATCAAATGAATTAGAAACTTCATCAAAGTCTAAAGGAGAAAATAATTTTTTTTTTATGACAACTCAAAATATATATGACCAAAAAAAAATAATGATGTTTACAAATAGAAAAAAAAAAATCTATGGAATTAATTTTCTTCTATGTAAATCATTCTTTTGGATTTTCTAATTCTTTATCAAGATGCTGCTGTTATTGTTTTTTTTTTTTTTTTTTTAATTTTACTTATGAAATAGTAACTTCCTAGAAGTTCAAGGAATTTCATGTGCTTTATTTTTTTTTGTCCTTCTTTAGTTATTGGTTGAAGATTCTTATTTTATAAGAATAATGGGCAGATTTAATATTTAAATTGTCTTTTTTTTAATAATTCTTATTATAGTTAAACTATTAATTAAAATTATGAATGTATATAGTCCAATTGTTAATAGATTCAGAACTTCCCTCGGTCAAATTAACCATTACAAATTTGATTGGAACATTTAAATGAAATTTAGTGATTAAGCTAATTGGGTGAGTCGTTATTACGCTAATTAGAAAAAATCATGTTAGGAAAATTTACGAGACAATTATTGGATATTAATTGTATTCATTGCAAAATATTCGAATTATATGAAATATGCAATAAATCAAAATTAATTACTTATTTAAATATTGCAAGAATATGCAACTAACTAAATCCAACTAATGGATTCCTCACTGGCCATATCCCCCGTAGCTTTTATTTATTTTTTCAAAATTCAACTATGTATTCTTAAAAATTACATTTTTGCCTATGAAATATCTAATTTTAGGAAAATATTTAAACTTATGAAAATACACTCTTTCCTAAGTGTATTAAAATAATAATTACCATACAACTAGGTTTTAAAATTAGCATAAATCTACTGTATTTTTTGAATTTTAAATTATTTGATAACAAATTTATACTCTTTTGGAAATTGTTTTAGAATAATTTCTATTGGATCGGTTTCTCACCAGCCGTCCACGTGTCTTTGAACTGCTGATGATGTGTCCTCCAACTGTTCACGTGTCCTTGCTATTCCAAAGTGCTCTGAACTTCAGGCAGGGTCGGAGAGGCGGGGGTGACCACCTGCAAAAGACTCTCCGATACTTAAATCAGTAGTCTTTCTTTGATTCAGGGTAGCAAGGATTTAGTTCTATATGAGTATATCTCTGTTTCTTGCTCATAAACTTTTAAATATCTCTTTTTTGTATGTGTACATGCCCCCCTCGGGAACGCATGGCTCATATATATAGTCCTGAGATTGTGAACCATGTTGGTCTCAATCTTAGGACTGAGTATCTTTCTCCTCAAAGTTTTTCCCAGAGGTCACAGGCTGAGATTATCGTGATCTCCTCTGTATCGCCGTAGCTTGGTTTCCGCCACCTCCTACGGCTTGAGTCTGTCAGGGGTGAGATTTGGACAAATCGCCGTTCTGTCAGGACGGCTTGCCCCTTGCGTACACCTACCCAAGATCGTATTAAATGCTCTGTCTGGGTCTGGAATTGTGAGCTGCTTTCCATTATATTCTGGTGGAAGACCCTTGGGGCTTTCGACCCCCCAGCTGTCGAGGCAAGGGTCGGACTGGGCCGAGTCTGTCCAGGGTCTGTGATGGGCTCGGCCCTAACCTCAGACAGCCCAATGGCCGATGTGGTATCATGTGTGACTCGCGTGCTTTTTAGCTACTCACTCTCGACACCTGTCAGACGATGGGCCCCGTTTGTGACCTGTCCTGCCGCTTAATCGTCCACGTGGTGTATGGTTTGGGATCAGGTCCCATAACTGCCCCCATTTCCCTACTTGATGGATTCGTATCCGTCAAGTGGGGAAATCATTTATCCGTTCCTCCAATCTGGGGGATGCATGTGGCTCCCCCTGCCGACGCGGAGGCACGCCATCCCATGTCACGAAATCTGTTTAAATTTCGAAGTTCTGACTGTTCGGTCTCCTTTGCTCTCCCCTTTTCCAGAAAAACTCTTCGGCTCCCCCTCTATAAAAGTCGCAATTATGCTCATTTGCCACTTTACTAAAATCTTCAATCATTCTAGCCTCATAAAATCCTAGGGTTTCTGATTTCCTCCCTTCTATATACTTTTACTCTTTCAAACGTATCCAGAACAATGGCTTCAGGTCAAGATCAGGAATTGTGTCCTATCGCGGATTCAGAGTTGGATTCACTAAGGAGACAACTCTGCCTCCCCGGTGGAGTGACGCTGCAAAGGGTCGAGGGCCCTACGGATTGGTATCTTCGTCCCTCTACCCCCGAAGGCTCTATTATCTTAGGCATAAAGCATCTGGAATGGCTACGATTCCCTCTTCCTCCTATGATCCACCAATTCTTTGCTTTAACGGGGATCCATCCGATGCAGTTAAATGCAAACGGGGTCATGATTCTGATGGAGCTCTCCGCCCTGTCAGTTCTTTATAATCTGCATATCGACCTGGAGGTGGTCTTTTATGCTTACAAACTTACCCTCATCCCCAAGAAGAGTTCCTACCCCACCTTTTACCTTCAACCGCTCCCAGGACGTCACATTTTCTGGGGCTTGCCTAGGTCAGACAAGCAATGGGACTCCCACACTAGGCTATACGCCGTTGGAGGGGCGTGGTGCTCCCCTTAGGTGAATGGCGAGCACTTCCAAATGCCCTCAGCTTTCCTGCAGAGTAAGTGATTGGTTGTGATTTTTGGGTCTGTGTTCTCTTCATCTGTTATTGCTCACGTTATTTTGTCTTGTGCAGCCTCAGCAGAAGAGAGTAGGTTCGAGCCGCATTTGTCAGCAGGGCAGCTCAAAGGCCTGGAGGGGATCGTCATTTTCGGATCTCCTGGGGACTGCCGGCTCATCTAGGCCACCCTCAACCCCCTGGTGATGAATATGATACCCAGGATGGTTTCATACCTTCCCTTCCCCCTGGACACCTGGGTCATCACGAAGCATCTGCGGAGCCGACTTGACGCCTCTAACCTGAACCGATTCCGCCGTGACGAGCATGATCGAATTGCCATAGTGGGTCGGCAGGTTACGGCTTCAAGCCAATTGGCGGGCTCCAACGATCTAGTGGCGCCATCTAGCCACGAGCTCGAGGAAGCCGTGAGGTTTGTAGCCGAGAAATGCGTCAAGCTCCGCAGGGAGGAAGCCGCCGCCCCCAAGAGGGCTAGGGGTGGGTTCATTTTCACCTCCTTGAGCTTCGTGGGTCGGATTATGGCCGTGACCTAAACATGTTGCTTGTTCTTTGTAGGTTCTGAGACGGGCCCATCGGCTGACCTTTCCCCCGTCAAGGTGGGAGCCGCGGGACATAAGGCTCACCCCAAGGCACCCGCTGGCCGGCATCTCCTGGTGCTCTCAAGAGATGAAGTGCCCACAGTCCCCCGCTCTGATGCAGGCGGACCTCTATCTGGGGGAACGTCTATCACAAGGACCGTATGCGATGAGGAGGTGCCCCTGAGTTTGGTTGGGGGGTCTACTGCACCAACCTCATCCACCCCTGACTCCGGTTCGAAATCGGGCGCTACTTGCCTCGGTGGGGAGATCACCGAGCTCAGTGGGGGGGGTTCCGAGGTTGAAGTCTCAGCTATCCTCCCCTCCCTCGGTCCCAATAAAGCAGCGCCGTGAGGTCGGCTCATCTAACGAAGAAGAGGGCCGGGCAGAAAAGAGGGGAAGGGTTGCCCCTTCGTCTGACAGTGATGACGACGGGGCCACGCTGACCCTTCTAAGGAGAAGAAGGTCCGTGCGCAGCGGCCCACCAAGAGGAGATGCACCACCTCCCGCCGTGGCTGACAGCGCTCTTGGTGGCACCGAGCTTTCCTCCATCCCTACCGCCACTGCTTTGGGTGCATGCCTGGCTGGGGGAGAGGGTGCCCTCATGGCTAGCGGGATAGAGCCATGTTCTCCAGGCACGGGCAATGTCTAAAGAGAGGGTCCAGCCGCAGAGCCAGAGCTAGAGGCGCTCTCTTTGGAGAACGTCGAGCTTGTTACCAGCCGTACCTCTGCCCAAGTTTGGTCCACTCAGTTGCTTCTATGTTTCTCAACATCCTTGCTAGACGTTGATCCCCCCTTTTTGTTTAACTTGCAGCTGGCTGCCATCCAGTCTTTCTATTCCTCTTGCGTCAGGGATTTGACCGAGGAGCTAAGCTCCCGCTCTGCACTGGCCGAGTGCAGCGAGGCCGCCCTCGCCGAGTTGAGGTCTGACTTCGATTTATATCGGAGTCGCGAGGAGGCGAGGGTCAGCAGCGCGGTGGCTCACACTCTGAGTGTCGAGAGGACCAGGCACGAGGAGCTGGCGGCGAGACTGGCCGAGGTGGAGGCCGACAAATTTGCTCAATTTGAGGCCGCCAGACTGGCTCAGAACGAGCTAAGGGTCAAGGAGCAAGAACTGCAGAGCGCGAGGGCAGAGATGGGACTGGCTTTCGTCGCTCGTGACAGGGCTGTTGATGATGCCAAAGAAGCGAGGAAAGCCGAGGCGAAAGCCAAGTTGGAGGTGCACTCTCTATAACGCAGACTTGACCGGTCGAACGAGGTAAACCGATATCTCTTCTTGGATCACAAAAATCTGATGGGTGCTCATGTGGAGATGTCTCGCAAACACAGTGAGGACCTTGCCGGTATTAACACTTTTTTGGTCGACTTATCGCAGCGGCAAGCGGAGCTCAGGTTGGCGGCGCTGAAGGATAGGCTGGCGGACGCGGAGAAACTGAAAACGAGGTACCAGAGGCAGGTGGACGTCCTTTCTGCGGAAAGTTACAGGTCTGGCTGGGAGAATAGAGAATTCGAAGGCAACGCTGAGGTGGTAACGCCAAACCAGTTTGACGAGCAGAAAGGCGTCGAGAGAGACCACTATTCCGTCAAGCACTACATGCAGCAGCTTGGGGATGAGATTAGAATCACGTACCTAGCTGACGTGCTGAAGATGCTTGCTGTGAAAAAGGACGGGCCCTCTACATCCGCCTCTGGTGCCAAAGAGCTTATCCCCGTTTCCGGTCTGCCAAACCGAACTTCGGAAGCCTCTGGCAGTCAGCCTTGTCTCGGGGTCTCAACTGGTGAGGGGTCTAGCGCGGTCATTATATCCAGTGATGAATCCGACCCTGGTACGCCACCCTCCACCGGGGCTGGTCCAAGTGCCGGGACTGGCCGCGCTCCTTTGGCCGGAGGTAATTAGGGCCCCTAATTTTGTACATTTGTAAAGCTGACCCTGATTGTAATCCTCCGTATAACTAATAAAAACAGTGCAATTCTCTTTAGTCTGTTTTCTTTTTCTTTGTTGATCACGTCCGGGGTAGAGTTAAACCTTATTGTAGCCGTCTGTATAAATAATTGCGGATGACTTGGATGGGCACGATTTTGGACTATTAGTGAGTCCTCCTCGAGCCATGACTATTAAGATTAGTTCTGGAGATAGGGATGCGAGCTTTGACTCATCCGGTTTTACGGAGGTATAACTTCTGTTATGGCTAGTTTTGGCAAAGTTTGACCCGCGCGTGTGGCTGGACTTCTCCGATCCCAAATGGGACCGTGCTCGGAACCAGCTCCAGGGATTGGTCGACCATTGTTTGGACCCATCGTTGCAAAGGAGAAGACCTGGGCTCGGCTCTTACCGGGAATAAACAGGGCACTACCACTCCGATGTCTCCCTACGAGTCCGTTCGCGACCTGCCTCCCGTAAATAGGGCTTATGAGCGCACACCATTGTTGACCGTGCGGTTTGTATTTTTAGGACGTAATAAATAGACTTTAATCTTAATTTCTGTCTTCACGTTTGGTCTGGTACTAGACTACTTCCAACAGGTAGACTCCAAATCCGTTCACATCCTGCCCATGCACAAATAAACCATCCCCCGGGCAGAGCCTTCTTTCCTTTAGCTCTTCGTATAGCTAAAACGTTCCTTAGGAAAGGTCCACTTCCAACGGGTGGATCCCGACCCTGCTTTCCTTTAGCCATTCGTATAGCTAAAATGTTCCTTAGGGAGGGTCCACTTCCAACGGGTGGATCCTGACTCTGCTTTCCTTTAGCTATTCATATAGCTAAAAACGTTCCTTAGGGAGGGTCCACTTCCAACGGGTGGATCTCGACTCTGCTTTCCTTTAGCTCTTCGTGTAGCTAAAATGTTCCTTAGGGAGTTTGCTAGCAAGCTTTTGAGTTGCGCACCCCTTTTCTCCTCGTATGTTTTCTCGGGTCATCGGCAAGCGTTTTATTGCACGATTTGATTCCTATAGTACGATCGTTTTCGAGGTCTGTTGGCAAGTTTTGGTTGCGCAGCTCCTCCCTCTTCGTACATTTTCTCAGGTCGTCGACAAGCGACGTGATCCCCAAAGTACGATCATTTTTGAGGTCTGCTAGCAAGTTTTTGGTTGCGCAGCTCTTTCCTCTTTGTACATTTTCTCGGGTCGTCGACAGGCGATGTGATCCCCATAGTACGATCGTTTTTGAGGTTTGCTGGCAAGTTTTTGGTTGCGTAGCTCTTTCCTCTTCGTACATTTTCTCGGGTCGTCGACAGGCGACGTGATCCCCATAGTACGATCGTTTTTGAGGTCTGCTGGTAAGTTTTTGGTTGCGCAGCTCTTTCCTTTTCGTACATTTTCTCGGGCCGTCGACAGGCGACGTGATCCCCATAGTACGATCGTTTTCGAGGTTTGCTAGCAAGTTTTTGGTTGCGCAGCTCTTTCCTCTTCGTACGTTTTCTCGAGTCATCGACAGGCGACGTGATCCCCATAGTATGATCGTTTTCGAGGTTTGCTAGCAAGTTTTTTGTTGCGCAGCTCTTTCCTCTTCGTATGTTTTCTCGGGCCATCGGCAAGAATTTTATTGCATGATGTGATTCTTATAGTACAATCATTTTTGAGGTCTGCAACTAAGGCGTGGGGTCTACCACTGTGGGTGGACCCCTTTTCTGTAACAACCTGGTATGATTTCTTGCCTGTGTAAATAAAACGTGGGGTCTGCCACTGTGGCCAGACCCTTTTCCGTGTGGCAGAAGACCTAACCTGTTTCGGAATTAAGCTTTTTAATATAAGCGTTCACATGAGTTTCACGCGTGAATAGTGTGTGGGGTCTGCCACGGTGGGCAGATTCCTTTTCCATAGTAACCCAAAAGATAAATCCATGTGGCAAAAAGGGAACTTGACCTGTTTTGGATTTAAACTTTTTAATAATATAAGCATTCACATGGTCTTACATCATATGCATGTGCCTTACACGTGATACTTTTTCAAGTGCTGAGCATTCCACGTGTTCGGCAAACTTTTCTCGGTCTTGAGTTCCTTCAGGATATACGCACCATTGTCGAGCGTTTTGATCACCTCATAGGGTCCGATCCAATTAGAGTCCAGTTTCGAGGAATTCCCTGTTCTAACTTTCAGGACCCAATCCCCGGCATTAAATCGTCAGGCACTAACCTTTTTTGCGTAATAGGACCTAGCCTGCTGGTGGTATGAAGCCAGGTGGACCAGGGCCATATTTCTCGTTTCTTCCAGGAGGTCTGTGTTGTAGCTTAACTGACGTTCGTTTAAGGGGGCATCTTTTACCATTTAGGAGCAGAGGGTCGGGAGGCCAACCTCGGTCGGGATCACAGCCTCTGATCCGTAGACCATGGCGAATGGCGTTCTTCCAGTAGACCTCCACTCTGTGGTTCGATAGGCCCACATAACGGCCGACAGTTCTTCTAACCACTTACCTTTAGCCTCCTGTAAGTTCTTTTTGATGTTGCTGAATATGGCTTTGTTCGTCGCCTCTGCTTGGCTATTCCCCTGAAGGTAGTTCACGAAAGAGAAACTGAGCCTTATATCATACAGCTCGCATAATTCCTTGAGCTTAGCATTTTGGAACTGCGTGCTGTGATCGGTGTGTATCTCTTTCGGGATCCCGAATCGACAGATTATGTTCTTCTAGATGAAGTTAATCGTGTCTGCCTTATTAACGGTCGTGTAGGCTTCAGCCTCTATCCATTTGGTAAAGTAATCTGTAGCTAGCAGGATGTACTTCCTTCCCCCTAGACTTTTGGGGAGCTCTCCGATGATGTCCAGACCCCATTTGGCAAAAGGCCAAGGAGTTATATTCGAATGAAGTACCTTTGTGGGCTGACGTTTCATTGGGGCGAACCTCTGGCATTTATCACATTTCTTGATGAATCGGGCTGCCTCTGCCATCATGTATGGCCAAAAGTATCCGGCGGTTAGAGCCTTGTGGGCGAGGCTGCGTCCGCCAGAGTGGTTGCCACATACTCCCTCGTTGATTCCTCCATCAGTTTTTGCACTTCGATGGGACCTATACACCGTAGCATCGGACCCATTGTCGATCTCCTGTATAGTTGTTCACCCACCATTGAGTATCTGGCAGCTTTCAATCTGATTGACCTTGCTTCTTGGGGGTCTGCGGGCAGGTTCCCCAACATCAAATACTGGGTGATGGGTTTCATCCACCCTTCGTCAGCAGCTCCGGTTGCAAACACATGGTGCGTAGGGGTCTGCGGGGGGTCCTCCATGCTCCTGCCTTCTAGGAGAACTTCTATGCTTCCAACCGTACCCCCGATTGATGCACTCTTAGCTAGCTCGTCAGCCCTCTGGTTCATCTCCCTGGGGATCGGTTCAATATTAAAATTGCCAAAGCGAACTTTTGCCCCTATTACCTTGGAGAAGTACTTGTGCAATCTCGGTTCTTTTACTTCGAAGTTTCCCCTGACCTGACCCGCGATCAACTGCGAGTCGATCTTTACTGCGATGTTCTCTACTCCGAAGTGCAGTGCCAGCTCAAGGCCTTGCAGCAGTGCCTCGTACTCTACCTCATTATTAGTCGCCTGGAAGCCAAGCCCCAATGCCTTCTCAACTCTGAGACCCATTGGGGTCTGCAAGACTATCCTGATACCTGACCTTGAGGCATTCGTGGATCCGTCGATGTAGAGCAGCCAGGCTGAAGGGGGGCGAAGTTGAGACATCTGAGACAGGTCGTGCTGCTCGCCGAAGGATTCGATTTCCACCAGAAAATCCGCCATAACCTGTCTTTTCTTCGCCGCTCGAGGCCGATACTCGATATCGTATATTCCCAGCTCGATGGCCCATTTGGTCAGTCGTCCCCACAGGTCTGGCTTGGCCAAAATTTGGCAGATGGGGAAATCTGTATACACGGTGACCGAGTGTGCCTCAAAGTACTGCCGGAGTTTCTTTTTAGCGTTGACCAGAGCGAGGACCAGCTTTTCTGCCATACTATATCATGTCTCGACATCCAGGAGCATGCGGCTTATATAAAACACTGGTTTCTATTTGCCGTCTTCCTCGATGAACAGTACGACGCTGATTGCTAATTCGGACACTGCTAAATAAGCGTACAGGTGCTCCCCCTCTGCTGGGGAAGCCAGGATAGGCGGGTGACTCAAATACAGCTTGAGATCTGTCAGTGCCCTGTCCTGTTCTTCCCCCTAGATGATAGTAGAGCTTTTCTTCAAGCATTGGAAGAAAGGTTTGCATCGGTCGGACATCTTGGAGACGAATCGGCTGAGAGCGGCTATCTTCCCGGCCAGGCGTTGGACCTTCCGAATGGTCGAGGGTCTCTGCACATTTGGATCGAGGTCAGCTGGGTCGAGTTTGCCTAAATACCCCTCCTGCTCACGATATGCCCTAGGAATTGACCAGAGGACACCCTAAATGCACATTTCTTGGGATTCAGACGCATTTGATGTTGCCTCAGAATCTGAAAATATTCATCTAGGTGCCTCAGATGGTCTGAATCTTCTCTGCTCTTCACGACCATGTCGTCGATGTAGACCTCCATAGTCTTCCCTAGTAGCCTAGCGAACATTTTATTCATGAACCTTTGGTAGGTTGCCCTCACATTCTTCAAGCCAAATGGCATACGCCTGTAGCAGTACAGACCATGCTCCGTGATAAAAGCCGTGTGGATCTGGTCTTCTGCATACAGGGGGATCTGGTTGTACCCAAAGTAGGCATCTAAAAAGATCATTCTGTTGAATCCCACCGTCGCATCTACCATTTGGTCAATTCTTGGCAGGGGAAGCTATCCTTCGGATAGGCCTTGTTCAGGTTGGTGAAGTCTATGCAAATACAGTTGTAGCTGTTTTTCTTTTTCATCACTACCATGTTGGAGACCCAATGTGGGTACACACATTCCCTGATCAGACCGTTCTCCAGCAGCTTCTCTACCTCCTTATTGATCGCCTTGTTTTTCTCTGGGGTGAACCTTCGGGGTTTTTGCCTGACTGAAGGGAAATTGGGATCTATGTTCAGCCAGTGGCAGGTGTGTGCGGGGTCTATCCTGGGCATGTCGTCGTGGGACGATGCGAAGACGTCCTCGTTCTACTTCAGGAATCCCAACATCTGGTTCTTTTGCTCCTCGGGTAATAAGGCCCCGATTAGAATCACTTTCTCTGGTTCTGCCTCTTTCAAAGGGACCGCTACTAGCTCCTTGATCGTGGATTCTGGACCATCAGAATCCTCTTCGATTCGCTTCATGTACACTGGCAGGCGGTCCTTTGATTGCTATCCGTCCCCGATCGCGGTACTTGCACTCACATCGGCTCCCCTCAGGGCGGTTGAAAAGCATTTCCTTGTAGAGGCCTGGTCTCCTTTGATGTCTATCGTATAGGTACCGTCCTTTGATAGACATCTTAAGACCTGGTGGAGGGTGGAAGCGACCCCATGCATGGCATGGATCCATCCCCTTCCCATGATGACGTTGAAGGAGGACTGGCAGTCAATGACGACGAAGTCCACGTCCAAGCATCTCTCAGCAGTGCAGACATTCAAGGTCACGATGCCCAAGGGGCAGACCTTTGTGCTGTCGAAAGCGAACAGCAGCTGACAGGTTGGCCTGAGTGCGCTTCGATCCAGGCCCATATTCTCGAATGTGCTAAGGAACAGGATATTGACGCTGCTTCCACCGTCGACCAGGACCATTCCAACTAATGCGGAGCCGATCTGTAGTTTAATCACCAAGGGGTCGTCGTGAGACAGGCGTACCGTAGTTAAATCTTGCTGGGTGAAAACGATGGGGGCGGCAAAGGTGCGGCTTTCTCCCGACATCAAATGGTTGACGGAATGGCCCATCCCCCTCAGGCACTTCACCCTTCCTTCAGCTCTTTTGAGGCATTTTTCCTTCTCCTCTTGATCCTGGGTCGGCTCTGGCCTGCCCACGACGGTCGGCACTATCCTCAGGGTCTGCTCTCCTAACTTAGAGGCTTGGGTCTGCTTCCCTTTTTCAGGCCTAGTGACGTCTTCCAGCGGCTGGGTTCCGCTGGTTTTCACATACTGTTTCAACCTGCCGGCGTGGATCGCCATCATGACCTGTGCGTAAAGGTTACGGCAGTGGACGGTGTCGTGTCTGAAGTCTTTGTGAAACTTGCAATACCTATTCCTTTTCTTCATATGCTCAGGGACGCCAGATTTGGGCGGGTCTTTGAAAATGCCCCTGTCCTTGTTTTGGAGGTAGATCACGTCGATCGGCGTGTTGAGCTCATACTTTGGTAGAGGGTCGCGGGACGTCTTCCTCCTCTTGCCACCTTCCTAATTGCTTCCGAATGGGGGCTTCCTGTTTCGAGTTAGCCCTTGGTCCGGTGAGGTCCTCTTCACCCCTTGCGGAGCCGGGGGTTGTATCGGCATCGTTGTTATCGCGACAGAGGTCTTGGGCGCCTTCTGGTGGCTTTCCAGCACCCTGAATATCCCTTTTGACTTCGCCTGGACGTCTGCTATATCGTACCGGAGATTCAAAAGGAGGTGGTCTGATAGCATTGATCCTGGATGCAGGCTCCTGACAAATGAGCCTGCGACTTGGACCGAGTCGGTGTTATGGACTAGGGACATCACCTCGAGGAGACGTGACAGGTACTCTCGCGGGGACTCATCTGTGGCCTGCTCCAACCAGTCAAGGTCTCGCATGGTTTTTTGCTGTCTCTGGACACTCGCGTACTGCTTTAGGAAAAGTTTGCAGAAATCTTCAAACCCATTTATGGATTTCTCCGGGAGCTGTCTGAACCATAGCAGGGCTGATCCCACCAGGGTCGTAGAGAAAACTTTACAAGTCACGGCCTCGTCCCTAGTTTCCAAGGTCATCTTCTGTTGAAAGTAGTATATGTGATCGAGGGGGTCGGTTTTCCTCTCGAACGGCCTGAAGGTCAGGGTTGTGAAGTCCCTCTGCCTGGGCTCCATCTGGATCCAGTCGACGAAGGCCGTCCGGTTGATCCCTCGCACAGTTTGCTCTGCCAGATCGTCGGGAGTCTGGCTGTGATGGGTCCCGAGTCTCTTACCCAACTCCGCCATCATCTCTTACTTCCAGTTGGGAGGCGTACCTTCTGGGCTTCCATGGTGTCTTCTGCCCATCGCCCCCCTGGTTTGGAGGGGTTTCGACTGGCTTTGCCGCGCCCCCTGCATCCGTGATCCGGATGGGGTGGGAACTTCTCCTCGCGGTTGGCTTCCGAATTCTTGTTGGACCTCTTCATCAAAATCTTCTCTCCACTGGCTCCTATCTTCGCTCGCCAGCAGCCCTTCGAGGTGGGCGTTATCTCTGCGTACCTCTGCGACTTCATCCCTTAAATCTAGGATGGCCTCGTGGGCCATCTCTGCCTTCCGGTTTGTTTCCGTCAGGGCGGCGAGCATCTGATCCAGCTTCTACTCCAGGTCTGGTCGTGCTTCTCGGGAGCTCCCTTCGGCGTCGGGCTGTGTGCTCCTGGTTGTCATCCTTGAGGGTGCCATCAAACATTGTATGGCCCTTTGTTCGGGGAGAGCGCGATCGTGAGTCTCCTACTCTTTTACTCATACTCAACCTTTTCCCACAGACGGCGCCAAACTGTTGGATCGGTTTCTCACCAGCTGTCTACGTGTCTTTGAACCGCTGTTGATATGTCCTCTAAATGTCCACGGGTCCTTGCTATTTCAAAGTGCTCTGAACTTCAGGCAGGGTCGGAGAGGCGGGGGTGGCCACCTGCAAAGACTCTCCGATGCTTAAGTCAGTGGTCTTTCTTTGATTCATGGTAGCAAGGATTTAGTTCTATATGAGTATATCTCTGTTTCTTGCTCATAAATTTTTAAATATCTCTTTTTTGTATGCGTACATGCCCCTCTCGGGAATGCATGGCTCATATATATAGTCCTGAGATTGTGAACCATGCTGGTCTCAATCTCATGACTGAGTACCTTTCTCCTCAAAGTTTTTCCCAGAGGTCACGGGCCGAGATAACCATGATCTCCTCTGTATCGCCGTAGCCTGGTTTCCGCCACCTCCTACGGCTTGAGTTTGTCAGGGGTGAGATTTGGACAAATCACCGTTCTGTCAGGACGGCTTGCCCCTTGCGCACACCTACCCAAGATCGCATTAAATACTCTGTCTGGGTCTGGAGTTGTGAGCTGCTTTCTATTATATTCTGGTGGAAGACCCTTGGGGCTTCCGACTCCCCAGCTGTCGAGGCAAGGGTCAGACTGGGCCGAGTCTGTCCCGGGTCTGTGATGGGCTCGGCCCTAACCTCGGACAGCCCAATGGCCGATGTGGTATCACGTGTGACCCGCGTGATTTTTAGCTACTCACTCTCGACACCTGTCAGACGGTGGGTCCCGTTTGTGACCTGTTCTGCCGCTTAATCGTCCACATGGTGTATGGTTTGGGATCGGGTCCCATAATTTCAGTCTCAAAATACTAAATGAGAGTTAAATGTTCATCAATTGAATTTTTTTATCGAAATTAAATTTTGAGGAAGTACACGTTGGATCCTTTCCATATCATTTAGTATATGCATGTGTTGATTTAAGAAGATGTGTCTTAAGAGGAATAACTAGTTTGAATACTAAAAAGAAAGCTGAAAATACTTTGCAATAGGGAGAGATTGCTTGTCAAAGTACTTTGGGAACATGGTAAGAAAGATGAGACAACTTGAGAGCTTGAGAAAGCAATGTGTGAAAAGTATTCTCACTTATTTCATTTTCCAATTATACTTGTAAAATCTGGCTTGAACTTTGAATTTCGTCTTTTATAAGGAGGAAATGATGCAAAACCCATAATAAAATGGAGTTATAATTGGAAATAGTCAAAGTTTGGGTTAAAAATGAATTATAATGGGTTAATTGAGTTTAGACTAAAAAGAAAGAACCTTTGAGAAAACTGGGGTAAAATGGCAATTTATGAGGGCATGTTTAAAAGAGAACCTTAAGCTAGGGGCTAAAGGGGATTTTGTAATATGTAGTTGCCCAACCAAAGCCCCCAAACATGGCCTACCTAGTTCAGATCTCTCCCCTCCCTTTCTCTCTTCCCATAATACTATCTTTTCCCTTGCTCACGCTTCCTGTCCAGCTCAGTTGAGAAAACCATTGTCGGAACCACCTTCCTCTCTGTTGATAGCTTTGGCCTTCTTTGATGACTCCATCGTATGATTGATGAAGCTTCTTTTGTATGTCAGAACTCTGACAGAGGTAAGACGCATAAATGGCCGCACGTTGCCTCCACTATGATTTGACCTTCTCTGGTCAATTCCCTCTGCCATCGTTGCTCAAGAACAAAGGCCCAGAGCCTATGGATTCTTAGCCCTATATTTTCATCGACCAATTCAACTTCAATGACCAGAAGAAGGTGAATTGGCAATTTGTGTGTAAATGTTCAAATGGTCAAATTTTGCTTGGGACTTCGAAATGAGTTTTTGATGTCAAATTTATGTATAGTAATATCAAGAAACAAGTTTCAATATATAACATCAATATGTTTTACAACGTTAACTTAAATGGACAAGTTTTATATATATCTTAGATATTTTTGACACTACGGACATGCTCGTGATCTTAGAATTACCATCCCAGGCTCTAATGAAAAAGTAATTTAGAAAAGTGAGTGACTTGAGGCTTAAAAATGCTCCCCGATCACCCTCCAATCAGTCGCCCCTCTACGCCACGAGCACTCAATAGCTTTATATAGCTATAACAATGAGGTAGAGATTCAGCTACCACGTTTTACATTAGTTTTGAATAATAACTTGATTATGTTCCATATTATGATATGTGAAAATTGAATTAGTTGGACAATTAATGTGATGAATTTTTAACATATATTTTTGGATATATTGTGTATCACTCTGAAATCTTCTGTATGAAGGATAAACTTTTGGTTTACAAAAGAAAAAAGATATTATACTGTTCGATGTTCTAAAATTTTAAAATGACAGTTTTATGAAAAATCATAGCATTATTTAGAAATTAGACTTTTGTACGGTGCTATAGATACTTGATCATATATTACATATATTATGGGATTACATATAAGATCTATCTTCAGCATCGTAATATTTAGTAAGCAGTAATACTTTCGTCTTCAGAAAGAGCCCCGTAACACTATACGAGGTCTTCTAATCACTCGTATGGGTATTTGGTGCCCCTCTGGTATCTTGTTGGGTAGGTGTCATATAAAAATACCTAATACATCTAGTACAATTTATTTTGGTTCAAGACGAGAGTATGAAAGCTATGGATAGATTGACTTGTGATGTGTGCACTATAAATTTTGATGATTAGTTTGATTACTCTGATATTTTATGAGCTGTTTTTCTAAATTACTAACCATACATATATTTTCAGAACTAAATGATTTTTTTAAAAATATAATTAGGTATCCTATTTGACATTTTATGTTCACCTCATCTTTTCGCTCCTTATATGGTTTCCAGTGTGACTTGGGTTTCTAGGCAATAGTGTGGGAGAGACTAGCTCCCATTAGCAATTAATTTCTTGGTAATGTTGACTTGGATTAAGAGTTGGATTTCTGTCCAAGTGAAATTTTCATTGTGGCCTGGGTTTGAACCGTGACAGTAAAGATACATGGTTAGAGCTTTGTTTTGGACATATCTTAGTTAAACTAAATATAATACTCATTTTTCCCTGGTTCCGTTGCGACTTCTGAAATGATAAGGCGCGGGAATAGTACTTAGCTGTAATCCAACGCAGTACATACATATAGTAGTACATATTGTTTTTGTATGTAGTTATAGTGATACAATTAAAAGAATTACTAAAGACATTTGAAGTACATGATAAATGTATATTATATGGATGGCTATTTTGCATAGCCACCCCAGAAATCCATCTCCCCGTTCCCACGCAAAGATAGCGGATTTATGTGGGCGGCCGCGACGGACAGAGACACCGAAGGTGCGTCGTTGTTGGCAGCTGCTGCATCTTCAAACGACGCCCTTACCCCTTTAGAAGACTCATGATGATCCTGTTCTTGATTATGATCGTGATCATTCCCAAGATGATGACTTGCATTGTTAGTACTAGTGACAATCCTGTCCAGCATTGTCCATTCGTGGTCCTGATGATCTGATCTTCCAGCTTCCTCAAGCCCAGCTGGCTGCTGAGCCGGCGTCTCACAAGTGGGTTGGTAGCGCAGGGGCAGGGCGGTGTCGCTGGCGCCACTCTCGCAATCTCTGGCAGCGGCGTAGTGATCGTAGGATGCTGCAGGCGGAAGAGTAGTAGGCTTGTGGTGTGAGATAAGCTGCTGGACTAAGGATGAGTTATTGTAGTGAGGCGAATAGCTGTGAAGCGTAGCCGCATGCTTATTGTTAAGCTCCAAGCTACTCATGGTAATATTTGGCTGCTGCATGAGATTAAGATGGGGTACCTCATGATGAGGATGGCGCAGCAAGTAGTATTGGTTGTGATCATGAGAGCGGATATTGAATGCGTTATTGGTGTAGTTGGAGTTGATCAGGTGGCCATGATGATGATGATGCTCTGATGATGTATTCGATGATGATGAGTTGATCATCATATTGGTAGTATTGGCGGCAGAGGATCCTAATTCGTTGATATTATTGTTTGACGTAGTGGTAGCAGTTGAAGAAGAAGAGATTTTGAACAAGTTCTTCTTCTTGAACACCCTACACACCACCCAACCGTCCTCATGATGATCAGGCTGGTGGTCTTGGTCTTCGAGGCGGAATTCGTGCATGATCCAATCGGTCTTCTGGCCATGAGGAGCTCTGCCTCTGTAGAAGACTAGGGTTTTGCGCATACCAATCTTCTTGAAGGCGTTGCGGATGCACTTGTCTCTCCCTGTGGCCTTCCAAAACCCGGCATTGGTGGCCCTGTTCGTCCGAGACCCCGTTGGGTACTTCCTGTCCTTGTGGCTGAAGAAGTACCACTCGTTCTGTGGTGTCGACCCTATTCTGCATCTCTCTGCATACATACATAATCCATCAATATATGCTCAGCATTAATAAATTCATAGATACCAGTTTCATGTATTCTTACAAACATATATAAATATACTCTATTGTGGATGTTGTAGATCAATTCGTTCCCACGATATTCATGTCATGTATGTGCTATATTGTATTTATTTACTTCATGAGGTCTTAGGCCTTGTTAATAGAAATTAACTCTACATGATAATGTTCAGCTGATTTTTGCATGAGAATTCAATACTTAACATGGGACGTTGACCGCATCATAATAAAGCCGTATCTACAACGGCGACATTTTTTTAATTTTTTAACCTCTTGGTTATATTTATACATCTCCCCTTAACAGGAAAGGACTTTAACAATATCTATAATATTATATGTAGTATCTCTTCCTTTTCCCGATGGCATGGTGTAAGCTGAATATGATTCATCTATTTGATATATAGGCAGGCGTATTCAGTGTACCACTAATACGAGTCATCAAAACAATTAATAATTCCTTGAGACAGAAATCTACTTTCTCCATCGTATTCCATGTTAATATGACATAATTATGTTAATCCATTGACGTAATTATACGTCATAAATGAAATACTAATGTAACCAAATTTAAGTCTATTGATTGATCCCAAAAAAAAAAGTCTATTGATTGATAAATCCACGTTAAGTAGAGATACAAGTTTATAAGTTAATGTTTTTACACGCAGGTGCAAATTGTTATCCAAATTATTAACCGCCCCGTTTTCCTATCTAAGATTCAAAAGCCAATTATTCCTTCTATTTCCTCATTATCTTCTTTTTATATATGTTATCATGAAACAAATATTAATTTTGAGCGTTATTATACATATTGACATACTGTTTATGTGACTCTGTATTTTTCAGGTTTAATCCCACGCATGCTAGAGAATCTGATATATAATTTGTTTAGATATATGAAGCAGCAAGAAATCTTATTAATTTTGGAGAAAGAAGATGTTTAACTTGTACCTAGTTGTAATTAATTAGAAAATAAAAAACTAATGAAAAATAAATAAATGAGTTGCTCATGAGGGATAAATAATTAATTATGAATGATGATAATTAAGGCAGTAGTGATTACAAAATATAAAGGGGAGTATACCTTGTAAATCCCAGGGTTCCATCTTGTTCAAGTCGACCTCTCGAATGACCTCCATGTCAAACTTCTGGAAGGACAGTTTCTTCTTCAAGTAGTAGTGAAGAAGCTCCTCGTCGGTCGGGTGGAATCGGAATCCCGGAGGCACCCCGCCGCTTGATGAAGCCATGTCAATGATGATGTATACAATTCGAATTCTAATTCTCAATATCAATATTGATTCTCAAAATGTGTATGTAAGCGAATAAGCCAGTGCTACTAAATGTCGTACGTATCTGTATATCTATATGTATATATATATATATATATATCAATAGAATCTATACTATATGATGTCAGTGTTAGTGCCATATATGCGGGTGTCAACGGGAGTATGGTTGATGTAAATAAAGTTGACGGCCGGTCACTACGCCGTCGGGGATGCTTAAAGCTATCGTAGAAAGCAAGTCTAAGAAATCATCAGACTCGGAAAGATGTGTATATATATTATACACATTTATTTATTTAAGCTTCCATTCATTTTTCTTCTGTCTATTAAATATCTCTCTTTCTGATCACCTGCCTGCTTCGGAGCGTGTCTAGTACTCTCCATTCTGTTTATCCTCTTTACCAGTCGCCAACGCTGCTGTAATTAATGGCTCATGCTACATACCAATGACAGTTTGTCAAGCTAGCTAGCTAGCTAATTCATATTAACATTTTTTTTTTAATTCAAATGAATAATACTCGACTAGAAGAAGAGTCAAACTGAGCCTGACATTTCCCAACTAGGTTAAAACTGCACGTGTCTGTACCATTTATCCTGCGCCCAACAACTTTAAGCAAGAAAAAAATTATTAATATTAAAAAAAGATTCAAGCATTCAAAAGGGTTGAACCCAAACTGATTGAATATTCAGAACCCAAAAAAAAAAAAAAAAAAACTACTATCGTCGTCGTGCCTCATTAAAACCTGACCATGTAAAAATCCAGTGGAAAAACTAGCCTCCTGAAGCAAATTGATGTTAATGAGCAAGAGGGCTAGGGTTATATGTACAATCTAACTATACTTGTATAAATAGAAAGCAAGAGCCTAGCTAGTGAAATCATTTCAAGATTTACATATACAACACTCAGTTACTAGTGTTCTGATATATTTTTCCAAGTTAATTAAATACATTAAGCCCGTTTGGGATTATTTTTGGAGGTTGTTTTTAGGTTTTAAATTAATTTTGGTAAAACTTTCTTATAGCCAGCAAATTTTTTAAAAATGCTGCAAAATACCAGCTATTTTAGGCAAAATTTGAGAAATAAAATAAGCCCTGTTACTATAATTCTGCTTCTATTATACAAATTTATTAAAATATTATTCTACCAAACATCTAAATATTGTTCTTAAGCGGCAATGCCAAACTTTTTTTTTTAATCTTTGCTCGTATCACAATTACATAAAGCACAACAAGGCTAAATTAACTCATTTTCTCACGATCGAGCATTTTCCCATATTTAAGAACTTGCATTATTCGATACATATATAGCCACGCGCTTCATAATCAACTTGGACCTCCTCCTTTTACATTTCTATGTAGTAATATAATCCAGCTATATTTAAAGAAATAAACGATCCCAAGAAAATAAGAAGTGATAAAATTATGGGATATTGATTGTTTTCGAAGCAACGGATTGGTAAAATAACTGCTAAACCTTCTTGGGATTTTCGCATTTGATTGGACGGTTTAAGTTTTATAATCAGGTAGAATGAGCTACGGATTCATAAATATATATACACACAATTATATATATATATATGAGCTTTAATTAAGATTATAATTAAAATGTTGGGTTTAGACTTAATAACAAACAGTTGAAGATGAGACGCAGTCGCCATAGCTAGCTGGGTCTTTGCACATGCGGCTACGACCTTAAGAGGATTCAGGTTAACTTATTTGATTAAATTGCACGCTTTCTTTCTGCTTCTTTGTGACATATACATATATATATATATATATATATTATTTTCTTCCTCCGGGTCTACAGTCTAAAACTCATTTGTATAAGCTCTTCTAAGGATCTCCTCATCGACTACGTACTTTATTATATAAATTGGAATTGATTTTTTGGAACTGTAAAATATTAAGTTGGACCAAACTAATAATAAACATCCGTTAACTTATCAGTATATGTACGCATTCTGTAGGCTGTAGCCTTAGATAGTACGCAATGTATAACATGATGGGAACTTCGTTCTTGCTAGCTAATTAGTTCATGATAAACAGCTAGCTAGCTAGCTAGCACAGTACTACTTCTTCGAAACTTCATTAATTTATCACAGTACTAAATCAGTAATCCCATGAATGATGTTAATGCAGATATAGTCCAGTGTATCCTCGAAAAATATATTCTTGTGATTTGATCTCTTGTTATGAATTTCTGATGACAATTAATTAGATTATCTTTTGTACTTTTATTTTATTAGCAGACTGGTCCAGTACGTAGCTGGTATGGAATTAATCCATGATGAGCCGCAAAAACCGACCTGTGCTGCATGAGGCGTGCAATTTTTTCATCAGTTAATTAAGCTGCTGATTAGTGAATAAGTGGGTTTATAATAATTCCCAAAAATGTAATAAAAAGAAATAGTATGCAGCCCTGAATTAAAAATATGTATACAATAACGGTAAAAATACTTACACGGGTGCTCTTCTGAAAGCCACGGGGTGTGGCTTTTGTAACACCCAAATTTTGATATAAATAGGAATATAATTTATTTGAACAAGGCGTTGCTGTAAAAACCCGAACTTTTATTAGGGATAATATGGTAAATTCTCTTTCTTTTTTTTTTTTAAATATAGATTTAGATTCAAATTTGTGAAAAAGAAAAGCTGAATCAATTTCAAAATCTAGGCTTAAGCGAAAAGGTATTGATGTCAAGGATTAAATGGCAAACACAGAGGAACTTCTGTACAAATTTTAATGGCGTTTTTAAGAGGAAATTGAAGGCAGGGACTCATTTGCAAGTCTAGGAATTAAAAACCTAGCTCAGCGTTTGCCATAGGTCAAATTTACCCAGATCCTAGTCTCTCTCCCTTCTTCCTCTACCTCTCACCACTTCACTATATGTTGTTGGAAGTCCAGTTACCGGACGTTCCCAGTCGACACGTACGCCCGATCACAACCAAGCCAGCTCCGGCCAAACCTTCAGCACCCACCATTGCCGCTCGGAACACCGCACAGCAGCATATCATGGTCGGAGAAGACAATGCCTTTCATGACGCTTCTTCGATCACAGTGCTGCCTCCAGCCACCGTTTTGCCTCACTGCTAGCAAGTGGGCACCTAGCATATTAATTGTCACTGAGCTACTACTACCTTGGTTATTGTCAAATTTGCTCTAGTGAGAAAATAGATATTTTTCACAGTTAAAGCGTTTGATTTGTGTATTGTCTTTTCGATTGGACCATCTGATTGAAGTTTAGTTGTCATTTTTACAATGTATTGCTAGAATAAAATCCAATGACATCTAACGTCGCCACAAAATTTTACTATGAATAGGAACTATTACGACCCAAAACTCGGTCTATTGGCAGAACGAGAATTTCACAAAAGTGGGAAATTCATTGATTTATTTGAAAAGTGTTAAAAGTTCTAGTTTTTATAAAAACGGTTTATTTAAATAAAATAATCGAAATTCCATCTCGTGAACCACTTCCACAGTTCGTATACACTATTAAACATAAACTGAATAATAATTAAAAATCACGAAGTCACATAAAAGCCTAAGCATCACCATCATCCACAACAAAAGTCAAATACCAGAATGACATACATAAGTTCGCAGACAAAATAGAAAGCAGTTTTCTTGGTTCAATGCTAATACAAAATCCAAACAATCCAAACATCAGGACGACAAAGATCTACCATTACCAAGAGACAAACTGCAATCAAGATGATCTCTTATTCCTCTTGATCACCGAGATCGCACTGGACACCACCTGAGGAAGAAGGTAGGGGGTGAGCATAAAATACCTAGTAGGAAAAATAATTACCTCGATCGAAAATATTTTAGTGATAGGGAATTCCTGTATGGTTAGTTTAGTCCAAAACATACATATATATATATAATCCAAACCGGAAATCCATATATATATATCAAAGCAGTGTTATCAAAACTATTCAATTCATATGCACATGACACAAATCAACCCATACCTATGAGCTCTCATCCTCTCATCTGTGGAAACTCAGGATGATGGCACTAAGTATGTCTAACAGCCTGCCTGATACCTAAGCCCATACCCGGAGGGGACACCCGTGTATCGCCTACCAAACCTGGAGGGGGAACCGAATTGCCTACGCTTGCCAAATGGGGAGGTAATTAGAAGTACCAAAACCCCACGCGAGTTTACGGACTTTCATCGATGGTGGGGCACACATCGCCACACTATAAACCCACGATGCTAACACGGTGCTCATGTATGATCCTATAACACGTGCAATACAGAACTGAAGTGTGAAAATAATTATGCTCTGGTTTTTCAGTAAAATCAGCATACTAGGTTTTTATAGAAAAACAGACAGCATAACGGCCCTATTTTTAATATACCCAAAATAACCTGAACTCAGAAAATTCCTAAAGCAATACAGTATATATCTCATACAACTAATTCCCATCACAGATATTCGAATAACCAAAAATCACATTTATTCTCATATGTTGCAGAAAATAAATTATATTCAAAAACGATATAAAACTGAGGTAATTGGGTCCCTATCTCACTCAAATAGCAATACCACGCTATCGAATCCTCAAGGTGTCGTTGACGATCGCCTGGATGGTCGGGAACCAATTCCAAGCCCTCGATCGTCCTCTTGCAAAAAACTAACTTCTCACCGAGGCTTCAATTCCACAAATGGATCTCTTTGCTGAATTCCTAGCACCCAAAATAGCTAGGTTAGACATATAACTTGTCCAATTCGGGTCCGGGCTCACACAAGATCGGTGGCACACAAAATGAGGCAAAATCTCGACTATCCGATCTCGATTTTCATGCCGATCGAGTACATTCCAAAAATGAACTCAAAAACACAATCCAACGGCCGGATCAAAAACAACAACCATAAACTCGAAATGCCCAAAAATGACAACTTTCAATCCGGGCAAAATGGGGTTGAGATATATATACCTTGATGATCCTTGAGACGAGACGAATCCAACGAGACCAGTTAGAGGTCGAATGGTGGTCGGAACCGTTGCCGGTGATGAAAAAAACTGAAATGGTGACTTGGAGGATTTCCGGCGTTGCAGACGACGGCGGTGGCTAGCGAGGGGCGGCGGAGCTTCGATGCAGTCTGGCGAGTTGACACTGGTTGGTGGCGTGGGCAGACGACAGCTGGAGCGGCTCCTGCAGCGGCCCCTACTTCTTCCGGCCGAGAAACGCGGAGAGAGAGAGAGAGAGAGAGAGATCGGGGAAGAAGAGAGAGAACGAAAAAGACGGGGCACGTGGCCCTGTCTTATAGGGTTGTGCAATTTTTTAAAAATTATACATAAGTCCCTAAATTTTAAATCTCTATCAATCTAGTCCCCCAAAAATTACAATTTAGTCCCTCTGCACAAAACTTTTGCAAATTAATCTCCCCAATATTTTATCCGAAAAATTGGTAAATTGTCTAAATTACCTTCCCAAAATCCGGATTTTTACCGGAACCACTTTGCGAGATTCAAGATTCACCTCAATTTAATTTATTCAAAAAAGGAATTTAATTAGGATTAATCTTAGCAAGTCTAAAACCCTTAGTCTCAAGTTAATTGAATTGTTATATGTGTTAAGTTAGTTCCTTATTTTAGTTTAACATACGCTTTCTTTTTGATTTGTTCAAATAAAACTAGGGTTATGCTAATTCTAGTAATTGGTGAACATCAATCCTCATAGGATAATACTCATTACTTATTCTTTATTACTTATCACGATAATGTATAATTGTACTCACAAATTCTACATTAATACTTACTATAGGATCACACTTGAGATCATATTTGCATTACAGTAGTTTAGATAGATGGTAGTTTAGATAGATAGCGAGTTGTTGTACTTCTAGGTAAAAAACCTAAGAATTTCTGTAGGGTTTAGTACTAGAGAGTATCAAGATACTCGGTACCTTTGATAAAGGGTATTACATGATCGTGATGAGAGGATGAATATTCACTTATCTTAATAGATTGATGATATGTACAAATATGTAGTTTTGATCATATTTTGACTTTGTGAATTATAAATGATCTTTTGATTACATATTTGGATTTTGGTTTTAAAAATTATCTTGGATAAATACCAATAATATAGGTTTTATTAACTCACATCCATTTCAAAAACGATAATTGGGTTCTTGTTAGGTATATTCATATGCTTATCTTTTATTTTTCCCTTATCAAATGACACTTAGTATGATTTAGGTATCTTCACAGTAAAGTGAGTTAGAAAAAATTAGTTTGTACTTTAGTAGTTAGTAACTACTTATTACAAAAGTTTATCTTATCTATCTTTGACTTATATCAATATTTAATGGATTTAGTTTGTATAACTGTTATGCCTATTTTGTGACGACGACGATAATGCTTGGAAATGTTTTAAAACGTATATATCAGTCTATATATATCAGTCTATGTCATGGATGATCATATAATTAGAAGAATAAGCTCATGGTTGATTTTATGAACTTTTCACAAAACTATCATTCTATAATAACTGTCTTTTTTTTCTAAAGAATTGAAAATCAAAAACTTTGCTAATGCTTTCATGAAAGAAATTGTTGACTTCGAACTTATGAAAGTCCTATTCTACTACTAGCATAAGGTTTGGTTCGTCACAGAAAAACTAGTATCAGAGTATAAGGTTTAATTTCCTCATAGATGATGCTGGACTAGATTTTGACTACTTAAAATTCTTGCATCGTTATCTCACTAGTGCGTTTGCATATGAATATATAACTATAAGATGTTTTTAAGGCAAAAAGATACGAAAGCAAAAGCCTTGAGATGAATTTGATCCATCACAATAAGAGGCTCCTAATCTTCTGGCAACTTTTGTATGATTTTTTTTTTTTTGGAGTATTACCTGGTTTTTATAATTGAGTGTAAAATTGAGATTGGACAAGCTAATTTTTTCAAGAATTTCATCAAGCTGAGTTTGCCTCATTTTGATGGGAGACTTGACCCTACCATAGCTAAAAGATGGTTACAAGTGATATTTGTTACTTTCAAGCCTACCGATGAAGCTATTAATTGATGAGAAATACCGAGAAGTTACCAAATATAGATTAGAGTATTTTTGAAAGACTCTTCAGGGGTCATTATCCTAATACTATTCATATAGCTACTATGATTAGAGAGTACGAACAACTCGTATAAGATGACATGATTGTTGATTTAAAGAAAAAAGAAAAAAAAACCTGTTCGGATATATATTCTCTCTGAGCATATAATTTAAGCATGAAGAAGAAATTTGTATTACTTTGGGGTCTTGAAAACCCGAAAGTAACAAGCAGAGAGTTGGCTAGTGCAACTCGAGCAAAGGCTTAGCTTGGGACAATGCCTTTTTCACAAATGAAGGTATGCTTTATTTGGTAAGGGCTATTTAAATGGACGTGCATTTAGTTCTGCATTTCAAAGTGGGTTCTTTATGTCTCAATGATTTGCATATGATGGTTATGTACCAACCAAATTTTTTATGTAATGATTTAGAATTTCAAAGTGATAGTGTTGATGGAGGTTTTATCAACAATAAATTTTAGAAAAAATTAAGAGATGTGGCTTGTGCAAATTGAGTTAATAATCAAAGCAAATAAAGAGAGAGGATTTTATAGTGGTTCAGCCCCATAAAAGATGAGCCTACGTACACTGTTTTTTCACTATTTTATGGAGAATTACGAGCACTCAAGGTTACAATATCTTGTCTGGAAATTGGAAAAACTGAAAAGCAATTGGAATACTCAAAACTTGATCCCTCTTCGGAACATTAAGTCCCCTTTATATAGGTAAAGGTAACCCTATGTCCCTATGATCCTAATTGTATAAACGGGTAACTATACAATCGGGTAACATAAATTAAGTAATAACATAATTGGATAACCATTCAAAACGGATAACTAGTTGATCATAAATAGGAGACTTCTGTTTCCTTTTCCTTGTAGGTTTCCTGTTTGACATAGCATATACTTGTTTCCCTTTTCTTTCGGAAGAGGTCGCCCACCACCTATACAGAAAGAGACGTACATACTTATGCAAAAAGAGACTACACGGAGAAGGTCGCATATAACCTATAGAAGAGATCGCACATAACCATCACGGAGGAGGTCGCATATAACCTGTGGAAGAGGTCGCACATAACCATCACGAAGGAGGTCGAACTTAACCCTTATGCGACCTTAGGATTTTAGACTGCACAACAATTGCCCCCCAGCTCCATTAGTTCTTTAGAACGAAATGGAGCTTCCAATTACCGTGCGACCTTAAAAATGTGATGTCATGATCTAAACTTGAGGTCTGAATAGTCGAAGAGCCACCAGATTTCAAATCCCATCTCTCAAGATCACGCGTATCTCTTTTCTGTCAGAACGGAACACGTGTAGCCTTTTCTGAGAAAGAGCAGAATTCAAGGAAGTCTAATGATATCAACCGTCACTCTTTTAAAACCAAATTTTTTCAAATTTTAAACAATTCTGACTTTTCGGATAGAATCAAACCCCGCGCAATCTTCGGCCTTCAGATTTAAAATTCAAACTCCCTGATCTACGGCTGTAATTTAATGGTACCTGGATTATAAATATCAGAAACTAACCTATCCTGTTTCATTTTACTGTTTCCATCTCAAAAAATATCAAAACTCCAAAGAACCCTAGCGCTGTTTCATCTTTCAGCTCGCACAAATCACAGCTTCTTCTCCGACGAAGTTCAAATCGTCCCAAATCTTCTGCTTCTAAAGAAAGGTCAGTTTATTTCTTCTCTTATTTCTTCTATTCTTGAAAGTGATTTCAATCTTTAGGAATAAATACTCATCTCACACTGAGGTGAAATGAGAATTTTTTTTTTAACACTCCCCTTTTTTCAGTCCGTAGGGTAGACTTACTAGATAACAATCAGAAATGAACATATGAAAAGAATTTCTAGGGTCTGATACCCTATTTTATTCCTAATGAACTGCTCGAACATTTACTGATGAACTGCTCGAACATTTTTATGAATCCGTAGACTATTTAGGAATGAGCTTACTTACTTAGTACAATTTTAGGATGAATACCTAAAGTGCTAGCATAGTGAAAATCCTCAATGTCTGAATCCCTGCGTATTTCTTTTCAGATGTCTAGTAGTGAGGAATTTAGGGAAAGAAATGCGTTTTCTGGAGAATCTAACTCGAGTGTTAGCTCCATTAATCTCGAAGATTATCTCGAGCCGGAACTCGAGATAGAAATAACAGGGGCCAGACAGAGTAGTCCTCAAATAGGCGATCTCCCCCAGGATCAGTGGCCCAGACACATAAGGGATGCCCCTGCATTTCATCTGGCTACCAATATATAGAAGGGAACTGGTCATGTACCAATGTTCGGACGAGCTGCACGTCGAACAAACTCAGAAAAATTGCGAGCAGCTATAAGATCGCCATCCCCCTTCGTCTACCAATGGAATTTAACCAACCACACACTCCCCCACATGGACTCGCTTCCTTTTCTGAGGCAGTCCTCAAGTGCGGTGTGCATCTCCCACTCTATCCGTATATAAAATCAATCATTGATTACTATGGGGTCGTCCCTTTTCAATTGACCCCTAATACCTATAGATATATGGTAGGTTTGTATATACTGTATCATAAACTAGGTTTAGAAACCCCTTCACCTGAAGAATTTGCTTGGTTCTACCAAGTAAAATCAAATCCATCAGATCTCGGCTTCTTCTATGCGACCAAATGGTCGAATCAAGCAATAAAAACGATCTACAGGGTTCGCAACAACATGGGAAAATGGAAAAATCCATTTTTCCATTTTGACTATGCAGCTAACGGCTTCTTTCAGAATTCCGGTAGGTAGTCTTCCAATTTATTGCCTTGTTTTTATATTTATTCTTATACTGATCGCATTTCAATGTCATTGCAGATAATAGGGATCGACCCGGACTCTCCAGGGAACAGCTCGCAAGAGTATATAAGATCAACGACCTTCCAATTGAAGAATTTAATTAGAAGGTACTAGGCACCTCGAATAACCTGGTCACTTGGGGTCTGCTACCGAAGGGTGCTGCATTCCCTGACCCCCAAGTTCTCTCGTCCAGGCCTTCGAGCTCGAAGAAGAAGCCAAGGAAGAGGACGGACTTAGGTGCCTCATCTTCAAGGATTAGAAAATGAAAGGCACCGGCCATACCTCTATGCTCAGAGCCTTCATCTCCAGAGACAGTGTCACCATCAGCTCCTCAACCAGCTCCACAAGAAGAAGGTAACTACACGCTCATTCTAACTACCTTTATACTATATTTCCTCGCTCACTAACATATTCTATACAGAGATGGTCATTGGTAGCGGTCTACGAGCACCACCTTCAACTCTCGGGTCCATGGAGAAAACCAAGACACCCGAGAGTACCCCGCCATCAAAAGGGAAGGAGAAGGTCGACTGCTCGAAGAAGAGAAAAGTTGCCTTCGAGGACATCCCAGCGAGCTCGCCCCCTCCACAACCATCTCAGCCAGCGAGCACTCCCGCACCCCCTACCGAGGCTGCCACTTCTTTGGAACCGACCTTGGCAGATAAAGGCGACGAGCTCTTCGCACTCCTTAACTAATTACCAGAGAAGGCTGGTATGAGCGCAGCCTTTATCGACCGCTTCACATCTGAAAAAGGTTGGGAGCGAATGAAGCGACGTTCTGCCAAGGTCACTTTCGGATTTGCAATGAGGATGCTGGCCAATGTAAGCTTCTCAATCTTCTCTTCGTGAATACTCTTTTGGTGTTAACTTGGAGATTTACATATATATATATATCTATATATATTTTAGACTGCGGCTGCTGCTGTCCTGATGTACGATCCAGTTCTCGAAGGCTTAGAGAAAGCTGAGAAAGTTGATGAGATAACTCAAGCATTCGAGAACTTGGAAAAGGCTCGAGAGGAGGAGAGAACGGCTTTCAACTTGGAAAAGCAGCAGATGTTCGAGGACCTGTCCAAGGAGAAACTCGCCAAGGAGAATCTAGAGGAGAAAGTCAAAGAGCTCGAGAAGGTCATTTCTGAGCATCCGGAGCGTATGAGGGAAGCGACCACCGAGGCGGTTCACAAAGCTATCGAGGAGTTCAAGGCGACCGATTTCAAAGAACTCGAGGATAAAGCTAGTGATATCGCCTCGTCAACTATCATCTTCAACATTTTCTGCGAGCATCCGGATTTTGACTTCTCCATTCTTGGCGAGGATGTGGTCGAACTTGTGCAGAGCTGGAAAAAGGATACGACCAAGGCTGGGGATGACGGTGCGAGCCCTTCCACATGAATTGTGTTTTCTTTTTCTTAGAACAATGCAGGCTTTGTCCCCCTTCTTTTTTGTTTATGTATGGATGACTTTTTTTAATAAATATCATTTTTCCTTATATGCTCCTGCAAAATAATGAAAAGAAACAACAGTAATTTTAACTAAGTAGTCAATCACAAGTGATCGATCAGTACGATTTTAGCGATTTAAATCCGACTAACTTAAAACGAGTTTTAAGTATTAGGATAGGTTAGGTCACTTAAGAAAACAGTTAATACGAGTGATGCAAACTCTAACTGTATTTCAAAAGTTCCATATCAAAATAAAACATAGCAATATATCACTTCGAACAACGAACGTTTTGCTTAGTTACTTTTCTATTCGAGGAGAGAAATTGCGTAATACGACATGCTGAGGCATGAAGCGAGGAGAAAATCCTAGGATTTTAAGGAGATTCAGACACGTCGATGATATGAGATTTAGACACTTCGACGATCTAAAACCCTGACTCCTCTAAATAGACATTTGCATAGTCCTAATCTAAAACCCTGACTCGTCTAAATAGACGTTTGCATAGTCCCTTAGGAAACAAGTAGGAGATAACTCTGATCCCACTGCCCCCCGAGTTTTATGGTGTCTAAAAACTGCCATAAAACTATAAATGAAGAATAGCCAAAGTAATAACCGAGTTGAAGTAATAGCCGAAGAAGTATTATTGAATATTAATGAAGAAGATACAATAATCTGTTGAAGATATCATGAAGATTTATTGATAATAATGATGAAGCTATTCAGCATTCCAGGCATGCTCGACCTTTTGTCCACCGATGTGAGCTAGGTTATACGTTCCAGGTCGAATGACATTATCAATAACATAAGGTCCTTCCCAAGAAGGCCCAAATATACCAGCACCATGCTCTCTATTATTAGGTAGAACTCGTCGAAAAACAAAATCTCCAACTTCAAAATGTCTACCCTTGACTTTGGAATTATAATATCGAGCAGTGCACCGTTGGTATGATGCAATTTGGAGCTGAGATTGTTTACGCCGCTCTTCTAAAAGATCGAGTTCAACTCTCAGCAATACATCATTCTGTTTTTGCTCATAAATAGATCGCCTCAGGGAGTCCGCACCAATTTCAACAGGAATCATTGCTTCATATCCATAAGCCAAAGAGAATGGACTTTCTCCTATAGTAGTTCGTTGTGTGGTGCGGTAAGCCCATAACACTTCTGGACGTACTTCTGGCCAAGCTCCTTTATACTCCTCCAGCTTTGTCTTTATATTTTGCTTGAGTATTTTATTTATCGCTTCAACCTGCCCATTGGCCTGTGGATGAACAACAGCGGAGAAGCTCTTTTTGATGCCCAAGTTATTGCAGAAGTCACGGAACTTGTCACAATCGAATTACTTTCTATTATCAGAAATTATGGTATGTGGTATACCATAACGATAGATTATAGATTTGTAAATGAAATCTATCATTTTCTTTGCGGAGATGGTGCTCAAGGCTTCGGCATCCGCCCATTTTGTAAAGTAATCGACTGCGACCACCGCATACTTCAAACCACCTCGCACTAATGGAAGCATCCCGATAATATCAATTCCCCACACAACAAATAGCCATGGACTAGTCATTGAAGTTAAAGGAATATGTGATTTTCTAGGAATGGTCGCAAACCGTTGACATTTATCACATTTCCTAGCAAATTCTAATGTATCCTTCTTCATAGTTGGCCAAAAGTACACTTGTCGAAGAATCTTATTTGCGAGCGCTTGCCCCCCAGAATGATTTCCACATATTCCTTCGTGAATTTACCTCATAATATAGCGTGCCTTTTTATCATTCACGCATAATAATAATGGCGAGCTGAAACTCCTTCGATAAAATTGCTCATCCTGGATGATATAGCGAGCCGCTTTCATGCGAAGCCGCCTTGCATCGTCTTTATTTTCAGGGAGATTGCCGTTTTGTATAAATTGCATTATGGGGTCCATCCACGATAGTTCCTCATCAACTGGCATAATTACTTGGGGTTCGACCTCGATGCTCAGTGAGATAAGAAATTCAACGGGAACTACTTTCAATAATTCTGCATCCTTCGTCGAAGCGAGCTTAGCGAGTGCATCTGCCTGGGTGTTTTTAATACGAGGAAGAAGCTGTATGTCATAAGTGTCAAACGTTAAGAACAACTGCTGCACCTTCTTCAAATAGGCCATCATTCTTTCTCCTCTCGCTTGATAATCACCCTTAACCTGACAGACGACCAGCTGGGAGTCGCTATACACCTCGATTACTTCGACCTTCATTTCCTGTGCGAGCTTTAGCCCAGCTATCAGTGCTTCGTATTCGGCCTCATAATTCGACGCTGGGAATTTAAAGCGAAGCGCATAATGAATATTGTGCCCTTCAGGACTGATTAAAACTATGCTCCCACCTGCTCCATTCTCATTCGATGACCCATCAACATAAAGCTTCCACAACTTTGATGTATTTGAGGCAAGTTTCTCGAGTACTCCTGTGGGAAGATTGACGTCGTATGTAAATTCTGCGATAAATTCTGCAAGGGCTTGACCCTTTATAGCAGTGCGAGGTTGAAAATTGATGTCAAATTGACTCAATTCAACCACCCACTTAAGCAGCCGTCGTGACGTCTCAGGTTTCTGTAAGACCTGTTTCAGTGGGAAATTCATGAAAACCCAGATGGAGTGAGCATAGAAGTAAGGTCGAAGCTTTCTTGATGCAATTACGAGTGCCAGCGCCAATTTTTCCATCTCGGGATATCTGGTTTCAGCATCAAGTAATCTTTTACTCACATAATACACAAGTCGCTGAATATTTGCCTCCTCGCAAATTAATGCGGCACTCGTCGCATACTTAGAAACAACGAGATATAGGCATAATTCTTCTCCCGGATTTGGTTTCGACAAGAGTGGAGGGGAACCCAAGTGTTTTTTCAATTCTTGGAATGCCTGCTCACATTTCTCCGTCCACTCGAATCTTTTTGATCCCTTCAACATCTCAAAGAAAGGTTGGCATTTATCGGTTGATCTGGATACAAACCGACTTAGAGCAGCTACTCTTCCTGCTAGGCTTTGCACATCTCTGGGTTTACGAGGAGATTGCATATCAATCAACGCTTGTATCTTTTGAGGATTTGCGTCGATCCCTCGCTGGTTGACCATAAAACCCAGAAATTTTCCAGATCCTACTCCGAATGCACACTTCTGGGGATTTAGTTTCATCTGGTATCTCCGGAGGATTTTGAACATCTCATCAAGGTGCTTGATGTGATCTTCAGCTTTCTCTGACTTGACTAGCATATCATCGACGTATACCTCCATTGTCTTGCCAATTTATTTTGCAAACATCATATTGACAAGACGTTGGTAGGTCGCTCCCACATTGATAAGTCCGAAGGGCATCTTTTTATAGCAATATAACCCTCGATCAGTGATGAACGAGGTGTGTTCTTCATCCAGCTCGTACATGGGGATTTGGTTGTATCCTGAATACGCATCCATGAAGCTTAAAAGTTCATGTCCCGACGTCGCATCTACAAGCTGATCAATTCTCGGAAGAGGGAAGCTGTCTTTAGGACACGCCTTGTTGAGATCGGTGAAATCAATACAGGTCCTCCACTTCCCATTAGGTTTTTTCACCAAGACTGGATTCGCAAGCCAGTCAGGGTAAAAAGACTCTCTTATAAACCCAATTTCGAGCAATTTCTCTACCTCTTCCTTTAACGCGACGTAGCGTTCTGGATTCATGGCCCTTCTATTTTGTTGTATAGGCTTTTTTGACGGATCTATGTTAAGATGGTGGGATATGATCCTTGAATCAATCCCTACCATATCCGAATGCTGTCATGCAAAGACATCCAAATTGGACTTCAGAAAAGCGATTAATGAAGCTCGCACAGGTCCTTGAACCTCCGTTCCAATCTTCAAAGTCCTAGAAGACAGATCGAATGATAAATCTTCCAGGTCTTCAACGGGTCCAGTTCTGACTTCGTCAATTTCTCGAGGATCAAAATCTTCACTGGTTGTTTCGATTGACGCTTTCACTGACGATTCGACTGACGCTTTATCTGACGATCCGACTGGAGCTTTGCTCGCTGCCTCGGCTGACGTTTTGTCTGCTACCACGATTGACGCTTTGTCCGCTGCCACGACTGACGCTTCATCTGCTGCCACGACTGACGCTTCATCCGCTGCCACGACTGACGCTTCGATCGCTTCCTCTGGNAGCTTTCTTGATGCAATTACGAGTGCCAGCGCCAATTTTTCCATCTCGGGATATCTGGTTTCAGCATCAAGTAATCTTTTACTCACATAATACACAAGTCGCTGAATATTTGCCTCCTCGCAAATTAATGCGGCACTCGTCGCATACTTAGAAACAACGAGATATAGGCATAATTCTTCTCCCGGATTTGGTTTCGACAAGAGTGGAGGGGAACCCAAGTGTTTTTTCAATTCTTGGAATGCCTGCTCACATTTCTCCGTCCACTCGAATCTTTTTGATCCCTTCAACATCTCAAAGAAAGGTTGGCATTTATCGGTTGATCTGGATACAAACCGACTTAGAGCAGCTACTCTTCCTGCTAGGCTTTGCACATCTCTGGGTTTACGAGGAGATTGCATATCAATCAACGCTTGTATCTTTTGAGGATTTGCGTCGATCCCTCGCTGGTTGACCATAAAACCCAGAAATTTTCCAGATCCTACTCCGAATGCACACTTCTGGGGATTTAGTTTCATCTGGTATCTCCGGAGGATTTTGAACATCTCATCAAGGTGCTTGATGTGATCTTCAGCTTTCTCTGACTTGACTAGCATATCATCGACGTATACCTCCATTGTCTTGCCAATTTATTTTGCAAACATCATATTGACAAGACGTTGGTAGGTCGCTCCCACATTGATAAGTCCGAAGGGCATCTTTTTATAGCAATATAACCCTCGATCAGTGATGAACGAGGTGTGTTCTTCATCCAGCTCGTACATGGGGATTTGGTTGTATCCTGAATACGCATCCATGAAGCTTAAAAGTTCATGTCCCGACGTCGCATCTACAAGCTGATCAATTCTCGGAAGAGGGAAGCTGTCTTTAGGACACGCCTTGTTGAGATCGGTGAAATCAATACAGGTCCTCCACTTCCCATTAGGTTTTTTCACCAAGACTGGATTCGCAAGCCAGTCAGGGTAAAAAGACTCTCTTATAAACCCAATTTCGAGCAATTTCTCTACCTCTTCCTTTAACGCGACGTAGCGTTCTGGATTCATGGCCCTTCTATTTTGTTGTATAGGCTTTTTTGACGGATCTATGTTAAGATGGTGGGATATGATCCTTGAATCAATCCCTACCATATCCGAATGCTGTCATGCAAAGACATCCAAATTGGACTTCAGAAAAGCGATTAATGAAGCTCGCACAGGTCCTTGAACCTCCGTTCCAATCTTCAAAGTCCTAGAAGACAGATCGAATGATAAATCTTCCAGGTCTTCAACGGGTCCAGTTCTGACTTCGTCAATTTCTCGAGGATCAAAATCTTCACTGGTTGTTTCGATTGACGCTTTCACTGACGATTCGACTGACGCTTTATCTGACGATCCGACTGGAGCTTTGCTCGCTGCCTCGGCTGACGTTTTGTCTGCTACCACGATTGACGCTTTGTCCGCTGCCACGACTGACGCTTCATCTGCTGCCACGACTGACGCTTCATCCGCTGCCACGACTGACGCTTCGATCGCTTCCTCTGGTAGGTGGACCATCATTATGCGGGACGTCGCATCCTTTACTGCGAGTTTTAGCGAGTTATTATAACATGTCCTCGCATCATATTGATTTCCTCGCACCTCGCCTACCCCATGTTGGGTCGGGAACTTCATTGTTAGATAGTAGATCGAGGTGACAGCTCGAAGTTCCCTTAATGTCGGTCTTCCTAGCACAGCATTGAAGGCAGATGGGCAATCTACCACCAAAAACTGGGTCATTATCAATGAAACCCTTGGAAAGGTCCCAATGCTAACCATCAGTTCAATCATGCCCATAGGCATCAGGCTGTCACCAGTAAAACTATAGAGTGGGGTGGCGGCAGGCTTCAAGTCGCTCTCATTCAACCCTATCTTTTTGAAGGCATCGAAGTATAGGATGTCCACAGCACTTCCGTTGTCGACCAATACTCGCCACAACTGTGTGCTTCTACAGTTAATTTTTACGACCAGTGCATCATTATGCGGATAATGGACTTCCCTTGCATCTTGCTCTGTGAAGGTAATATCCATTTCCGGTACTCGTTGAAGCTTGCATGGTCGCTGATCAAGATGCATGACGTTGGTTAACGGCTGTTGTCGAGCTTCTCGCATCTATCCTGTGCTCGCTTGGAATCTCCTCCAACATAGGGTCCTCCAAAAATAGTCCGCACCTCACGCTGAATTTCTAGAGGTCGCTGTTGGTCTTCTTCTCGCCGTTCGTCGCTCTGCCTGGTGTACTGCCGTAATCGTCCCTCTTTAATCAGCCTTTTAATTTCATCTTTCAGGGCAAAGTAATTATTAGTATCATGCCCAATATCATTGTGATATCGGCAAAACTTGTTGGGGTCGCGCTTTGCCCTGTCCCGCTTCATTGGTTCTGGTTGTCGGAATCGCTCCTTCTGGTTTGTGACCACATAGATATGATCTATGGGCGCGTTTAATTCAGTGTGATTATTAAACCTCACGGGAGCTTTTGAAATCTCATGCCTTTTAGGTCTAGGCTGATTCTCATTTGTCTGTTCATTATTCCTCTTATTTTTCTTATTACCGATGTTGTTGGTAATGACCGCATCTTTAGCCGCATCTGTCTTTCCTCCTTTTTTAGTCTTTTGAAGATTCTCACGTAAAGATTCTAACCTTAGATGTCGACCAACTCTTCGGTAGAAGTCTTCGAGAGTTCTACACTCTCACTCAAGCAATTCCTCCCAGAGTTTTGTTTCTGGTCGCACCCCAGCCATCATAAGAGTAAGAACTCCTCATTCAGGTGGGTTGTTGACATTCGCTAGCTCTGAAGTGAATCGATTGAGATAAGACCGTAGAGTCTCCTCTGGACCTTGCCGGATTGCAGACAAACTAACAAGCAGAACAGTGAAATTCTTTGCGGCCTGAAACTGTCTGAAGAACGCCGTCTGTAATTGTTTCCAGGACGAAATTAGACCGGATTTAAGTCCTCGAAACCACTTCTTCGCTGCTCCCGAGAGTGTTACAGTGAAACATCTGCAGCGTGCATGATCACTAACCCGATGAAGTTCCATCAAGTCACTGAAGTGATCCATATGGTCCTGTGGATCAGTCTTCCCATCAAAAGTGTTAATGGTGGGAAATCTGAATCCAGTGGGAAGGGCTGCAGCTCGAACCTCCTCACTGAATGGCGACTGATGATACCCATCAGCGAGCTCATCGTCCCAGCCAGCAAGTGCATCTAATACGATCCTTAAATTGTGAACATCGATGTTCAGAGGGAAAGCATCATTCCTTGTTGGCGGTAAAAGCGACCTTCGTTCGTTATCCTGTTTCATGGCGGGTTGGTCAGGTAGAGTCTTCTGCGACCTATGAGAGGAATCCAGTGAAATAGTGCGACGAGACCGGCTTTGGCCATTGTGATGCGATACAGATCGATCATGACCACATCGTCGCTCCAAATACTATCTTAAGTCTGTAGGATCTTGTCTTGACTCCCTGCTAATTCTTTCGAAGACGCTTCTCGATGGTCGTCCTTGTTCGCCGCTCAAGCGATCTTGGCTATTAGTGGATTTACGAGAAGATTGTATACGATCACGGTTCGTACTTGAACTCTCCATACCAGATTCTGGAGCCAAGTTTGCGACCTTGCCTTTCCCCTTAGAGGTGCGATCTTCATGACGCTCTTACTGAGTTCTTGGCTGGCCGCGTCTTTTCGTTTCTAGGATCTGTATTTCTTTCTTAGGTAATTGAGTAGGACGTTCTTTGGGACGTTCATGTTGTGGTAGGGTCACCATCTGCCCTTCAGCAAGTCGTCGCAGGATGTCATTGATCTGGTTAGTGACTTGCTGAAGGTTCACGAGCGTTTCCTTTATACGATCCTGTCTTTGGGAAAGGTTCTCTGTTACCGTCATAGTAGGCTGATCCAGAGTAGGGGCTGCCTGTGTAGCAGCAGTACTTTGAGGTTGGTTTTGGCTAGTTCCGGTGACTCTGGTAGTGTTTTTAGTGTTTGCCATTATTGAAAAAGCAGAATTTGACAAATTTTTCTGCCGGAATAGTCCTCCTTCTAGCGCCAATTGTTGATGGAGGTTTTATCAACAATAAATTTTAGAAAAAATTAAGAGATGTGGCTTGTGCAAATTGAGTTAATAATCAAAGCAAATAAAAAGAGATGATTTTATAGTGGTTCAGCCCCGTAAAAGATGAGCCTACGTCCAC